>JAHKKF010531198.1:0-17323 GCA_019740295.1 Labeo calbasu | reverse complement strand
TCCAAATGAAGTTCTTAGCAATGCGTGCTACAATATACCCATGCTACTTAAGACTGGTTTTGTGGTCCAGGGTCACATATTTACAAAGATGGTTGTGTGTAAACCGCACTTTTGAAACCTATGTTAGTGTTATTTCGTCAAATTAAAGAACTATCTATTATTTTTCTTTCCTGTCACTCTTAAAGGGACAGTTCACCCAAAAATAAAAATTCTGTCATTTTTACTCACCGACAAGTTGTTACAAACCAGTTTGCTTCTTCTGTTAAATATAAAGGAAGATATTTTGAAGAGTGTGGGTAGCCAGACAGTTGCTGGAAGCTAAACATCATCACCATCTTTATGCTTCCCAACAACTCTTTCAGTATTTATTTAGAACTATAACGTATTATACACACAATAAGGCTGTGAAAGCAGACTAGAGACTACATGAGTTTTTCTGTTCAGCTTGAAGACGTGTAATGACCTTGACAGCCTCTGTAGCAACTGCCTTTTTCAAGACACGTAAAAGGTTGAAATAATCAGAAGTAGAGTATTACTGATTTTATGTTGTTGAATAAAACATGAAAATATATTGAGCTTGCGTTAAACACAGATCTTAAAAATAAATAAAAAAAAAACTTTAGTGCAAAAATGCAAACTCATTCCTGCAGCGCTCTATTGCCAAAATATTATCAATATCCAAATTGTATAGCAAACTAGGTTGGATAAGCATTAAATAAGTAACATCATGATGAAAACTCATCAAATGATCAGCTGTTCTTAAAGGAATTATGCAACCATAAATGAAATGAACACTCATTTTATGGTGCTTCTTTAGTCATTTTCGCTTTTCGTTTTTTCACAGAAGAAGGAAATATATGCATTTAGAAAAGTGAATTGAAAGGAAGTGTATTTATTTCAAGCTCTGGGATAGTGGGTAACTTCTGCTTTTACTCTATTGTGTGAAATGCTTGCTTTTATGTTTGTTTTATATTTTTTAATGAAATATTAGATTTGCACTTTCAATAATTTCTGTTTTTGTAAAACTTTTAAAACTCCTGTTTGCTTTTATACAAGTTGTAATAAAAATCAAATGCCAGCACTCTGTCGTCTCCTCGATTTCAGTCTTTTATCTCTTATTTAACGTCCAATTATGAACATTTACAGTTGAGGTCTAAAGTTTAAACCCTTCTTTCAGAATCATTAAAAATTTTAATTATTTTACCAAAATAGGAGGGATCATACAAAAAGGCATGTAGTTGTTTATTTAGTACTGACCTGAATAGGATATTTCACATAAAAATGTTTGCATACAGTCCACAAGAGAAAATAAGAGCTGAATTTATAAAAATGACCCCGTTCAAAAGTTTACATCCGCTTGATTCTTAATACTGTGTTGTTTCCTGAATGATCCACAGCTCTGTTCTTTTGTTTAGTGATAGATGTTCATGAGTCCCTTGTTTGTCCTGAACAGTTAAACTATTTTTTTTCTTCAGAAAAATCCTTCAGGTCCCACAAATTCTTTGTTTTTTCAGCATTTTTTCATATGCAGTTATCACAGAAGGTACAAACGCTCACTGATGCTCTAGAAGGAAACACAATGCATTATGAGCTGTTGGGTAAACTTTTCTAAATTTGGAGATCAGGATAAATTTAACTTATTTTGTCTTCTGAGAAACATGTAAGTATCTTTTATAGCTTCTGAAGGGCAGTACTAAATGAAAAAATAAGATATTTAATCAAAATAAGAAACATATACACATTCTGTTCAAAAGTTTTCACCCTCTAGCTCTTAATGCATGTTTTTTTTTTCCTTCTGGAGCATCAGTGAGAGTTTGAACCTTCTGTAATAGTTGCATATGAGTCCCTCAGTTGTTCTCAGTGTGAAAAGATGGATCTCAAAATCATACAGTCATTGTTGGAAAGGGTTCAAATACACAAAAATGCTGGAAGACCAAAGAATTTGTGGGGCCTGAAGAATTTTTCTGAAAAGCAGCAGGCAGTTTAACTGTTCAGGACAAACAAGGGACTCATGAACAATTATCACTAATCTTATTCAGGTCAATATCTTATTCAGTTCAGTACTAAATAGAAAATAACATGGATTTTGTATGATCCCTCTTGTTTTGGTAAAATAATTAACATTTGGTAAAATTAATTAACAACTGTGTAAAAGAACTTGAATGGAGAACTGGACATTATGACATCTTATAGAAACATTTATGTAATATAAACAAGGGGGGAAATAAATAGCAGATGAGATATATATTGTGTTTTTGAGCTAGGTATACTGTAGGTTTACAGATTCACAGACATCGATAGATAAATAGATCGTTTTTAAGTCTCAAAATGAGAATCAGTTTTTTCATATTGTATATTTTAATGACTGCAGCATCACTGTTATTGCTCATACTTGGTGTTTGTCATTTGTGCAAACCCTTCAATACAAACCGTAGAGTTTGAATTTATCCTGAAGCATTCGTGCTCAAGACATGAATGATTCCTTGATTCCTCTGTACTATTTTGAGTCTGAATTTAAAACAGGCAACAAATCCCACAGATTTATATTGAAGGACTGAATGGAGCCATATCTGGTGATGAGAATATCATAGAGACTTTCGGGCTTGTAAGCCACCGCCACAACACTTTAGCAACTGCATAGGAAGCATTTTCTAAAAGATGTAAAAAGTTTAGTATCATAGTGAAGCGTTGTGTGCATTTCTCTCTCTCAGGTGAGTGGTTTGGCTGTAATGGCCGTAACTCACACCGGCACATGAGCTCAGGGGTCGTGACCTCCGCCTAACGCATGAATGGGACATTCACTTCGGCCACAAAGAACACCTTCTCTCGTTTTCTGTCTTTTCTCCTCATCCTCTCTCTTCACACTGGTCTGACGGGGTGGCTCAATTCATCTAAAGATGTGAAAGCTTAAAAAGAACTGTGCTTATTTAACAAGCCAGATTGTTTACATTATGAAATGTGCAATTTAAATTCTCCTTTACTTAATGGTGTCCTACTGTGGTAGGCCTACATTGAAATGTACTGTGATCCTCTTTGATTACCATATTTCTGTACCATGGTATTTACAGTACATGGTACTGTGAGGTATGTCAGAGAATACCATGGTACTGTATTCCAAGTGATTCTCGTGGTATTGCATTTGTGGTGGTACTTTTTTGAATAGTGGGGCATGTTGTCACAAGTTGTGATTATGCTGTTTATTGACACTGATTTAAGATGAATAAAGTAAAAGAATTAAATAATATGCAGGGTTGTATGCATAGTTAACTAAAAACTAAAACCATAAAACATTTTGTCGCTTGAAATAAAATAATTGTTAACTGAAATAAATATAAACAGTTTTTGGACAGTAATATTTTCAAAGTTTTTTTTTTAAAGAAGTCTCTTCTGCTCACCAAGCCTGCATTTATTTGATCCAAAGTACAGCAAAAATAGTAAAATTCTGAAATATTTTTACTATTTAAAGAAATTAGAAATCATTCTAATATTCTGATTTGCTGCTCAAAAAACATTTATTATTATTATTATTTTGAAAACAGCTGAGTAGAATTTTTCAGGTTTCTTTGATGAATAGAAAGTTCAGAAAAACAGCATTTATCTGAAATAGAAAATCTTTTGTAACATTATACATGTCTTTATCATCACTTTAGATAAATTTAAAGCATATTCACTATTAATTTCTATAATTTCAGCTGAAAAGGCAACATTATTCTCACTTTTGTTTAATTTAACTTGAAGTACTAAATAACTAAATAAACTAATGAATAAGTTATAAGTTTGGAGGCAGGACTATCTGTTTGCCTGACCAATGGCAGACGTTTATAGGAAACACACATTATTTCTGATGCAGAGACACAGAAATTACACTTCAGCTTTTTCTTTATGATATTATAAAGTGTAACTCCAAAATCTTGCAATCCAAGTGCATATGGCAAGGAGACAATTTTCATAATAAACATAATAAAAACAGCCCAACAAAAATGACAAAAACATACGATAATATTGCTATATCTTTAACTAAAATTAAGGTGAAAAGAGAAAATATAAAAATCTAATTCAAAAAAACAAAAACTTTAATATATATTAGTGATACTAAAATAACACAAAGTTAAATAAATAAATAAATAAATAAATATTAATAAATATATATATATATAATATATTACTAAAGTAAAGCAGTCTTCCAAAACACTGTATTTAAAATGTATGTTTTATTTATTTATTTAGTAAAATTAGAACCATAAAACAAGTCATAATCGAAAAGGTAAACTATAATTTAATAAATTGTAATGATTTATTACAATTTTTTGTTATAAACAAAATACTGTATGTGAGCTACCCTTGGTTAGGTAGTTAACCATTGTTTGCATTCACATATTTCGTTTTTTCCCTTCCTAAACTACCTGACTAACCCACCTGACTAAGTAGGTGAGCTTTTATTTACACTGATTTAAGAAGAATAAAGTAAAAAAAATTAAATAATATGCAGGGGTATTATAGTTAACTAAAACTAAAACCATAAAACATTTTTGTTGCTTAAAATAAAATAATTGTTAACTGAAATAAATAAATAACCAAACAAACAAATACATAAATAAATAAATAAATAAATGTTATTTTAGCTAGTTGACAAGGCATCATCATTTTCATTTTTTAGTTTAACTTGAACTATAATAACTAAATGAACAAACAAATAAAAATATATAAAAACTATATAAAAATAATAAAAATAACAAAAACAACAATACTGCTATAACTTTAAAATGAAGGTAAAAACAGAAATATATATATAAAAAACATCTAACTAAAAATATTCACAAAAACTAATAATATATCATTTACATTAAAATAAATAAATAAAGCAGTCTTTCAAAACATTCTGTATTTAATATAGTAAAATTAGAACTATAAAACAAGCCATAATGGAAAAGGTAAACTATTATTTAATAAATTGCAATAGTTTATTACAATAATTAAATATTCTAAACGAAATATGTGAACTTCTCTTGGTTAGGTAGTTAACCGTTGTTTGCATATCACATTATTTATTTACTTATTTATTTATTTATTCCTAAATTACCTGACTAACCCACTTGACTAAGTAGTTGAGTGAGTTTGTCTGTCAGCGCGCGTGCAAGTCAGTCAGTGGTGTGGTGCGCGCGCCGCCGGTAGTCGGTGTCGTGGAGTTCCCGCGCGTCTCGAGCTGCTGATGTTGACGAACGCTGAAGACATTTGTGTTGAACTGACACATCATTCACACCGACTCACGGTGTCTGTGGAGCTTTCAGCAAGACCTCACGGAGACTTTTACTTCAGAACGGGTAAGAATCCAATCAGTCACGTCTTTTTGAGCGGTGGGAAGTGATTGGGATCGGTCTCATGGTTACATCTGCTCTTTTAACAGAACTGCGATTGATTTCAATGAAATGTAACGTTAAATCGGTGTGTTCTGATGACGATTCGTTAGACTAGCTTTTTGGGTAGCAGTGTGCATGATTACAAACATTTACCATGGTAAATATCCCCCGAAGTAAGTTACAATTGTACTGAATATTACTAAGAGAGCACATTTAAGAGATCTATTATAAATTTAATATGAATTACAAGTCTAGTAGAAGCTTTAACTGTAGTAACTGTGGTATTTTAGGATAACCTTGATGGTTGCCATGATAAATAATTGTTACATAGTACATGTTTTTTGTGAAACCAATACTTGTTCAGTATTTTTGTTATGTCTAGACCTTCTAACATTATTCAGTACATTGTTAAAATGCATAAAAGCAATTTACTACCATGTATTTTGGTATGTGCCATGGTCCTTGTCATGATTTTCTGATTTGTCCATGATTTTGGAGTTACAATTTATAGTACCTTTTTTTTAAAAAAAAAAGCTGAACTTTCCAATTTCTGTGTCACTGAATTAGAAATAATGCATGTTTTCAAACACATTTCCTTTAAATGTCTGCCACTGGACAGACAAACATATAGTCCCGCCTCCAAAATGATATTTTTATTATACTTTTTTCCAACTTACTTCAATTTGACAATGTAAAGCCATTTAAATAATAAATTTATATTCATTCTATGGTTTATGGTGTTGCATCATCAAGTAAACTAGTACATTAGATGACGTTTTCTTTAATTAACATTGTGTTAACATGCAGTTGTTTGTGAAACCAACACTTTTTCAGTATTTCTGTTTAGTTTAGACCTTCTAACATTATTCAGTACAATGTTAAAATGCATTAAAACCAATTTACTACCATGTTTTTTGGATAGGTACCATGGTTATTTGTACTCTTTGGATTGCCTTGTAGACTACCATGTTGTATATCAAAATACCATGGTATTAACATCTGACACAGCGTAGTACTATATTGTATCTCCACGGTACGTTTTTGTTAGAGAACAAATTGAAGATTGCCTTCTTGTCATATGCACTTGGATTGCATGATTTTGGAGTTACACTTATTATATTTATATATATATATATAAAAGGGAATTGTCCAATTTCTGTGTCACAGTATTGGAAATAATGCATTTTTTCAAACACGTTTCCCATAAACATCTGCCATTGCACAGACAAACATATAGCCCCGCCTCCAAGCTTATAATTTTATTAAAATACTTACATTCTTTTTCCAGCTTACTTCAATTTGAGAATGTAAAGCTGTTTAAATCATTGTTTTTACAGTCATTTTAGGGTTTGCGGTGTTGCATTGTCATTATCAGCTGTAAAATTTGATATAGTGTTAATTGTACAGAGAAAAGTAGGTAGTAAATGATTTTTATTGCAATTATTTCAAGCTGTAGGGCTGTTTAAAAAATATTTTACAGTCATTTTATGGTTTATAGTGTTGCATCATCATTGCAACAAAGTTAACTTTATAATTTTTTTTTTTATTGTTTTATTTTTTATTAACATTGTGTTTGCATATTGTTTGTTTTCTGTGACTATACTGTTGAAATTGTGTATTTTAACATTTACAGATTGGCTATGCTCACTTACACTGTTGGTGCTTTGCTGTAACCCAGATTTGTAGGGACAAGTGGAAATGAATTTTCTGCGGTAATCAACAATATGCCAAAAATGCTGTCGATTCAGCTCAGCTTGAACCGCTGAAACCAGAATATTCCTTTAACACACTGGATGGGTTTGCACTGCTGATTTGGTCATGATATAGGGTGTTCAGGACACGTCTGCTGGGAATATGATACAGCGACAGAAACTTTTAACTGCTCTGATAAGGAGTTAACTCACATTATCTTGATAGCCTCTACTCTTTCAGCACTTAGAGGGTAATCCCGACACGAGCGGCTTTCTCTTGGGATAATGGGGGAATCGGACTGTTTGTGTCCATTAGACACTTGATTTTTGACTTTTATGAACCATTTGGTCCATGAACACAAGAAACAATTGTTGGCTGAAGCACACTTTATACAATGTCATCAGTGTTTAGCAAAATAAATATTACTGTGTTGCATATAGGTTACCATTTGTTCGTTTTCATGAACGTTAAAACATGTTAAACAATCACCTTTAGCGTACATCAACATATAGTACTAGATGTATTGGTTGTAGTTATGTGAGTACGACATATTTTTATTATGGACTAGTTGATTGATCTGCCTTAGCCCTGTCTGATCAGTCATGTTTTTCAAAGGTCTTTCACTTAGTTCTTGTGTTCACAACATTTTTATTATTATAGTATTTATTAATATTTTTATGTTTATTCTATATTTACATTTTATTTGTATTTATTTGTATTTTGAATAATTTTAGTACTTCAGCTTGGTTGTAATGGCAAGTTTTTTAAGTCTAATATTTACATTTTGTTTTATTTCAACTTTGTCTTAGTTAATGGAAATTATTTTAATAGTTTTAGTCTTAGTTAAAAATAACAACGTCAGCTGGACAGAATTCAACAGAATTCAGAGGTCTCAAGATGCATCTTAAAGCTATTTTTAACTTGGGATATAGACCTAAAATGGTGCAAGGCACAAATAAACAAACATGTTACATAATGTGACATAACGTCCAAATTCAGTTGAGGTCAAAAGTTTATATACACCTTGCAGAATCTGCAAAATGTTAATTATTTTACCAAAATAAGAGGGATTATACAAAATGCATGTTGTCTGAATAAGATATTTCACATAACAGACGTTCATATAGTCCACAAGAGAAAATAATAGTTGGATTTATAAAAATGACCCTGTTCAAAAGTTTACATACACTTGATTCTTAATACTGTGTTGTTACCTGAATGATCCACAGCTAGGGGTGTGACGAGACACTTATCCCATGAGACAAGACGAGACTCGAGACTGGGTTCACGAGAACGAGACGAGACGAGATTTTTAAACTTTTCCTAAGAAATCCTCAATGATCAAAAATATAGGGAAAATAGTCTTTTATTCAACTGAAAAAGACAAAATGTAAAAAAAAATGTAGTTGCAGTCTGAACTTTATAAGATTAAACTTCCATTTTAATGAATTATATGCAGTAATAAACAACATTTAAATAAGAGCTTTACGATTCTGGATAAATTGAGAATCCCAGTTGTTTTTAATCAATTGGAGACCATGATTCTCTCACAATTCTGGAGAAAAAAAGATTAGAAAACTAAACAAAAACGTAATTTACTAGTGGTTCTGACAAACTGTTCATTGCTTAAGTCTTTACATTGCTTTAAAAACCTATATTCATTTAAACAAACAACAACAAAAAAAACATTCAATGAAGGACTCAGTGTCTCACTTCATTAACACTTGTTTGACTATTGAAATCTGAATGAATGATTCAATGACATACTTTTTTAAAACGGGCAGTTGTCGCCACCTCCTGGCGAAAGAGGATACGTGTAACAATGCATACAAGTGTTAAGATACTTTCGTTTTGATCGCTACTGTAGACAATACGTGTTTATACCCAAGCTATAAACTTTTATCCCAGTACTTCTGTTATTTAAATGTCTGTAACACAGAAATAATAATTATAATGTGGTTGAAAAGACTGTTTGTATTGCTCTTTCTGCATTCACATTTACCCCGACCCTCTGATTCATTAACATGGGCAGCGACAAAACATGTTTCTCATGCTCCACTGACACTCGCCATGTGAAACAGTCCTAATAGGCATAACTAAATCGCTGTCATTCAGGAATAAGATCGCGTGGGTGTTTGAATGGAGATCTCGATATTTTAAGGATTAATCGTGCAGTTCTAATGTAAACACAGCAAAATGTTTTATGTGGATATGGTCACGAGATCTCGCGAGATGCGACTGGTCCCGCCAGACACATCTGATCTCACGAGATCTCGTGCCTCGTCACATCCCTATCCACAGCTGTGTTTTTTTGTTAAGTGATAATTGTTCATGAGTCCTTTGTTTGTCCTAAACAGTTAAACTGCCTGCTGTTCTTCAGAAAAGTCCTTCAGCATTTTTGTGTATTTGAACCCTTTCCAACAATGACTGTATAATTTTGGGATCCATCTTTTCACACTAAGGACAACTGAGGGACTCACAGATGCTTCAGAAGGAAAAAACGATGCATTAAGAGCCGGGGGGGTAAAAACATTTTGAATTTGAAAATCAGGATAAATTGTACTTATTTTGTCTCCTGGGATCATGTAAGTATCTTCTGTAGCTTCTAACAAGCAATAAAAATGATATTCAGGCAAAATAAGAAAAATGTACACATCTTCATTCTGTTCAAAAGTTTTCACCCCTGGCTCTTAATGCATTGTTTTATCCTTTTGAGCATCAGTGAGGGGTTGAACCTTCTGTAATATTTGCATATGAGTCCCTCATGGGACCTATGGGACCTGAAGGATTTTTCTGAAGAACAGCAGGCAGTTTAACTGTTCAGGACAGACAAAGGACTCATGAACAACTATCACTAAGAAAACAAAACAAAACAAAACAAACAAAAAAAACACACACAGCTGTGGATCATTCAGGTAACAACACAGTATTAAAAATCAAGCTTATGTAAACTTTCAAACAGGGTCATTTTTATAAATTCAGTTATTATTTTCTCTTGGGGACTATATGTAAACATCTTTTATGTGAACTAAATAAAAAATAACATGCATTTTGTATGATCCTTCTTATTTTGGTAAAATAATTAGCATTTTGCAGATTCTGCAAGGTGTATGTAAACGTTCGAACTCAACTTTGTTTGTTTGCATTGTACATAGACCAATATTTAAAAAAAACTGGGCTGAATATAACATAACAAAGTTGGACGTTTATTATCTTGAAATTTATTGTTGAAATTGATGCATTTGTTGCAAAAATTTAGAGACAGTGTCTCTGATAACAAACTGAAATCTTCATTAAAAAGCTTTCTTTAAATCATGCCTGTTGCTATAAATATTTCACCTAAAATGAAATACAAAGAAGCCTCACTAACTGACTATTTGATCATCCTGACCCGTCCTTAATCGGTTGCATGTAAATGTTGTTTTTAAGGCTATGTGTTGTTGTGCGCAGTAGCATTTTACAACAGTACCGTTTCTGTTGTGTGATATCAAAACAAGTTCACTAATATGACTGTAGGTCCAATGTCACGGATGAACAGAGAGAGAGAGACCTGGAACTATGTGAGCTTTCACACACACACACAGGCACTAATCAGGTCCAGCTGTGTGTCAGTGTGTGTTATGTGGAGTTCACATTGGAGAGTGTGTGACCATATGGCATAAAGCGTCCAATTCTTACCTCACCCCCCACCTTTCGTCATGGGACTAGGCAGGAAAGACTCAACGACCAGCCAGAGTCGAACAGCAGATGTGAGTGTGTGTATGAGAGAGAGCGATGGAATGTGTGAGTAGTAGTACACCCCGTCTGCAGTGCAAGCACAAAACTAAAACGCTTAAAATCAACATGAAATCAAAATGTCACAACTTGCTTTTCCTGTGATATAACTCACTTGATGTCTATGATGCAACTCTTACTTTTTACAATCCAGTCTTAAATTCAAGATCCATTTTAAAACATTTTTTCTTGTTCAAGAAGCAGTTATTTTAGTATTATTTGTATACTATTATATTATTTATCAATTTTTGGGTAGCGTTTATTTATTTTTTTTTTTTTCAGGTGATATTTTAATTTTAGTTACGTGCTTTTGCCATTTTTTTAGTTAGCTTTTTAAATAATTCTATATAATATAATTATTTTATTTTATATAATTTTTAAAAACATTTTTAGATTTTTTAGATTTTCAGTTTTTATTTGAATTGTAGTTATGTGCTTTTGTCATTTGTATTTGCCTTTTAAATAATTCAACATAGTATAATTATTTTTATTTTTATTTTATATGTAATTATTTTTTTAATTAATATTCCATTTTAGTTCTAACAATTTTAGTACTCCAGCTTATATATTTCACTTTTAGCTTCACTTCAGCTTATTTATTTTGACTTTTTTATTTATTTATTCCAGCTTGTTTTTTTTTATGTATTTTAAGCTTTTTTACGTTCTTCATCTAGTGTTTATATTTTATTTTATTTTAGCTTAATTAAAATTAATGTAAACAATTTCTAATATTGTTAACAAAAAACATCACTGTCAATAAGCCATTTTACCTGGAAATATATACAGTCAATATTATCATAACTTCCATTTCTTCAACTTATTTCAGTTAGCTGTCAAGGCAATTTTTTAAATTTTCATTTAAGTTCAGTCTAAATTTTTGAATCCAATATTTATATTTTATTTTACTTCAGCTGTATTTTAATGATCAAAACATTTTTTAATAGTTTTAGTTTTTAGTAAACAATAACATCGGAAAGCTGTTTGAAGTGCAAGTGTGCGAAGTTGTCATGACTCAGATGCATCTGTTTGAATTAATAAAGTTGTCCTCACTGCAAGCATGCCAAATCGGATAAATAAATAAATAAATAGACAAAAAAACTGCACTGCCAATGTGCAAAGTCAACAAAACTGTAGACACTGTTTGGGTGTTTCTTTTTTTTTAGATTTTTCTTTTCCTTTGGGTTTAGCATGCTATAATATGACTAGTTGAATGTAATACAGGCATGCTGTGTGTATTTAAGTGTGTGGTTGTGTGTATGTGTCTGTGTGACTCAAAGGGAGTCTCTGTTTGAGCTCCATTAGTCTCAACCTCGCCCTGACACCACTGCTCACATTAATACACACAAACATTCAAGTTTATGCAATGTTGACTGCATCATTTGAGTCATGAAGTATCAGGCCCTAAAGTTCAAGATTTTTTGTTGTGCTGGTGTTCATATGTTAATATATTTGTTTAGTATATTTGGAAGGTGTGTGGATTTGGGCGTATTTAATTGTGTATTTTCTCTTCACAGGTGATCTGTATTCGGATTGGCTGCTGGCTGGTTATGGGGCGTTCTTGTATCAGAAACGTGAGTATTGATTCTTCAGATGGATTATGACTCATGAGGCCTAAAGATACAATTGCTGACCACTAATAACACTGAGAAGTAGGTGAGGAATGTTTTGCACAAACAGGGCTGAAGGAATAATTCTAAATTACATTTCTCCCAGTACAATACAGTGAACACTTCAGAGCTCAAAGCTAAGATTTTTTCTTTCTGCTGGCCCAGAGATAACCAGTGAAATTCACAATTATTCCAAATTCAATACCACAGCTAAACTACTAGCCAAACTAATATAAAGTTCAAACATTATTAAAGACAAGTCTGCAGTTTGTAATAAAATAAGAACAAATAAACTAATTACAAGCAATTGCACAAATAAATACAACAGAACAAAGATTTATTTGCAAATTAAATAAACAGTGCTTTTGTCATGACGCAGGCTGTACTCTGTGTAATAACGAAAACATTTATTTCAGTGAAAAGAAGTCCCAAAATTCTCAATTTCAACATTTTAAACAATAGGGCCCTACAATCTTTTTCTTTTTTTCCCAGAAGTTCTTGTGTGTTTCAGTTTTTCTGATAATCAAATGAAGGCATTACATTTTTTTTGATTTATCAAATGAAAATTAAACCCTTTTGTTTTTTTTTTGCCAAACAAACAGAGGTTTACTGTTAAACATGGAAGAAAAATTGTGTGAATATTCAGTTCAAAAAGTTTTTATAATAATTGTAGTATTTTTTTTCCACAATTAAGTGGTTAATCTTGTAGTAATATTTATTTTTATCATTTAATTGTTTCACACACCTACATTGAACTGTACAAAAGTAATACAAGACTTATATATTTCTGTTACATGTTAAACTGTGCTAATTTCTGTTTGTATACAGTATGATATGATGCTAGTTTTCTCAAATGAATCGGTAAAATTTACTTGAATTGACTCTCAATTTTAATTAAAAGATTAAGTTGTGTTCATGTCGTCATATAGTGAGACGCAGAGGCCGAAAATCACAGCGAGCGTCACGCTTTGTGTAGTAAACAAAACCGCATCCCTGCCATTCATACATACAGAGGCAAACGGAACATGCAGGATTCACATTTAAACCGTTTTTTTGCGTTTCAATATTCACAGTGCTAGTGCTAGTGCTAGTGCACATTGCAATCCGAATTAAGTGACAGGTTGAAGCAACCCCAATAACGTCATATTTAGCCCCTGGAATATGAATGAAAAAAATGTGTATTTTTCACCCCTGAATGTGATTTTTAACGGCGGACCTCCCTCGAAATGCGATTGGGTTAGTTTAGGCCTAGTTTTGAGTAGAAATTGGGTGGGTTTTGTTGTGAAAACCTGGCAACCATTGACAAAGCATGCACCAAAACAAAAATGTAGTGCTCCAATCTGTTCCTAAAGGAGAAGTTCACTTCCAGAACAAAAATTTACAGATATTTGACTTACTCTCTTGTCATGTATGTTCATGTCTTTCTTTCTTCAGTTGATAAGAAATTATGCTTCTTGAGGAAAACGTTTCAGGAATTATCTCCATATAGTGGACTTCAATGGTGCCCCCAAGTTTGAACTTCCAAAATATAGTTTAAATGCAGCTTTAAATGGCTCTAAATGATCCCAGCCGAGGGATAAATGATCTAAATGATCGTCATTTTCTAAACAAACTGACAATTTATATACTTTTTAACCTCAAACTGGTCTTGTCTAGGTCTGTGTGAGCTCTCTTTTTTTCCACGTCCGTACAGTTAGGGTATGTCGAAAAACGCTCATCTCATTTTCTTTCCCAACTTCAAAATCGTCCTACATTGCTGCAGAAGTACCGACCCAGTGTTTACAAAGTGAACATGCAAAGAAGACCAAACACCCTTGTATGTAGGATAATTTTGAAGTTGAAGAAGAAAGCAAGATGGTAGTTTGTCAGTCTACCCTAACTGCATTGACCCGGATTACACAGACTACATATGTGCATTGCAGAGACGAAACAAGATGAGCATTTGAGGTTAGAAAGTATATGAATTAGAGGTCGACCGATATTAGGTTGGACCACGCGGGCCGATACCGATTAATCGACTGATAGTTTTTAAAATGGATACTGAACGGAAAATAAATAGTGCTCTACTATTTAAAAAAAAGTAGCCTACTGAACCATACTTTGTAAATGAATAAAAATATTAATATTATTATTAATATTAAACTAATTTTTTAAAAAATATATCAGTAAGTGCTGAAATTAACACACTCTAACAAGGAACAATACTTCTATTCTACAGCTTTTATCAATCTTAATGTTACAAATGGAATCATATTGTAAAGTGTTACCTCTACATCAACAATCAAGCTAAGATGGCCATCTTTAAATATCTACACAAAGGCCACGGTGTTGAAATTGCATACATATGGATATTGTGCACTTTCACAATTTAACTGCTTCTATTCTAGAACATTTGTGGTTATCTAATCAAAATATAAAAATATGTTAGTCACACAACATGCAAAAGTGCAGCGCGGCGTCTAGAAGAACTCGCAGCTATCCGGTATTACACACACTGGACGCGTCGCGTTCAATTCAAGCGGCGGTCTACAAGACTTTATTTGATCACCAAACGGGCAGAAGTATACTGCTGTCCTTTCTCCACTAATGCAGCATCTAGTCAATAAATTCATCGCTTGGTGCTGACATGAAAACATGCACTACAGTATACTGTACACACCGTTTCATTGTCGATGTTTTAAATCCACCTTTAAAGTGTCCCGCTCTGTGCAGCGCGCAGTGTCACGTGTCTAAACAAACGGCATGTGCTATCAGTGATTTCCGCCACTAGAGGCTGCTCTCCTGCTGTATAACAAAGACTATAGGGACTTTGCTGTATAATGACGACCTTCTTAGCCGCTCCAGCAACGGACCCAACCCAGAAAAAAAACTATCGGCGTGGTTTTTTGCCAGTAACCGGTAGTTCCGCCAATCAAATATCGGTGCCGATTAATCGGCAAAACTGATACATCGGTCGACCTCTACTAGTGACGTATATTGGTAACAGGCAGAAAATTTGAAAATATAATGACTCGTTAAGGCTGCTCTGTGTCGACTCTTTCTTTTGAAAGACAATATCTTTGTCATGCACTTTTTTTGGTTAACACCTTTGCAAACTGTTTACATTGAAGGATAGTTACGTTACAAACTGCAAAAAAGGTATTTTTCGAAAACCCATATGACCTGCTTTTTAATTATGAACACGCTGGTTTGTAGTCCAAAAAGTTTTACCGTTTACTGCATGTTGTTATTCTCGTTATCTCGTTATAACTGGAACTGGAAGTCTAGTCCTTAGGCTTACTTTCGCATTGAAGAAGAAAGTGGATAGATCTGGAAAAGTCATGGAAATGAATGAAATCTTAAAATGTCTTGGACATTTTTAGAATGAATATCAATTTTTCTAGTTGTGCCAGTCTCAATTGAGAAGCAATTGAGATATCAGTGAGATATCTTATTTCCTATGGGATCAGCCGTAGTACTGTTAGACCCAGGAGCTTTCTTGAACCCCAGTTGACAAAGCTACAGATTTAAAGCATTTGAGAGCATGAGATCTCCAATCTGGAGTTTGAGTCTATAAAGGCTTCAGGTTCATCGGAGTGATTTATCATGCAGGAAATAATGTTATCACGGCACATTCCTCAGGTAATATACGATCACACACACCTCCCATTGACCCAGGTGTGTGTGTGTATAAGTGAGTGACAGAGGGATTGCTGGTGTCTGCAGGGCTGATATTATCGCATGCTGAAAAGAGATAGATCAAGAGGAAATTGAGCCATTTAAATCCCAGGAGCGCTTTATGATTAATGGCTGTCAGATATTATACTGTCTCTCTCTGAAAAGATCTGGCAACCAGCCGAATAAAACACCACACACACTCATAAAAGTCAGTAATTTTTCCATTGTCCAAAAGCCAAATACCCTCTGCAATCCACCCACTACGGGTGGGCGGTGTGACCCAAATCTTATATCATGGTATGAGTAATTTTATGTGATGGTAGCTGTTTGTATCACTTTTTTTGCTTTTGTGCGTGGAAAAAGTGGTTTATATATTAAGTAACCATGTGGTCATATCTATTTATGGATACTTTAGAAGCAAAGCTCACTTGATTGTTGTCTTTTATGTAAATAAGAAGACGATTATTCATAAAAAAGAATCTTAAGTATCACATTATATAACAAACAAAGTAACAAGTAATAAAATATTATGCATTGTAAATTAAATTCTGACAATAAATGTGAATTTGTAACAGTCACGTTTTAGGTTATGCGGTCAATATATGGATTACCTGTCACCCTCACATAGGTGAACATTATAATAATGTGTCAAATTGAAACTAAACGATGCTTTTCATATTCCTTTGATGTTCTCATGTGCAATGTAAAGCAGTTCAGTTCACTCATAGCTATGCAAATATGTCTTCTGTGGTATAAATGGTAAATCGAAATGACACATTTCTACCGTTGCACGTAATATACTGTAAAACGGCGCATCTCTATGACCCACAAACCCATTTTTGTTCTTTTAGGAGAGAGATGAAAGAAAGAAAGAAAATCTAGAAATGACTATGCATGTGTTTCTGAGAGCATACACTATTTTTTACATTCTGTTCATCAAATAATCTTGAAAAAAGAAATGCTTCTTGCCAATTAGCATATTAGAATGATTTCTGAAGGATCTTGTAACACTGAAGACTGGAGTAATGATGCTGAAAATTCAGCTTTTTGAGGAATAAATTACATTTTAAAACATATTCAAAAAGAAAATGGTTATTTTAAATTGAAATAATATTTCACAATGTTTACTGTTTGTTTGTTTTTTTTTTCTTTGATTATAAAAGACATTTAAAAAAAAATCTTGAAGACCCCAAACTTTTGAATAGAAGTGTGTAAGACTTGTAATGTTTTTTTTTT
>JAHKKF010531197.1:2725-24676 GCA_019740295.1 Labeo calbasu | reverse complement strand
GGTTCTCTGCTGCATAACCGCTGCTGGTGATTGTCCTGGAGGCCGGGGGGGGGACCACGGTCACGGTCCCCCCTTCTTCTTTCTTTGGGTGCTGTCCTCGCTCTCCTCCTCGCTGATGTCTCGGCACTCTGGTTGCTGTTCCACTCCGTGTGCTCCACCTTGCCAGCCATGTGCCCTCCATCTGGTCAGGTGTTCAATCTTTCCTCTGTCTCCTCAGCCATGCCATGCCATGCCACGCCACTCCTCCACCATCAGCCTGGTCCTCTGCCTTGTCTCTGGTCACACCCTCCTGGACTCTGGCTCCTTCTTTGGTCTGGTCATCTCTGCCACTCCTCCATCAGGTCTGGTCATCACCTCTGCTCACGCCATGCCTTTGGTTGTTAGTTGTAGAGATCTGGCTGGATTTGAACCAGGTATCTCTGGCATTGTCTGCCAGCGCTCAGACTGCTGAGCTACAGATCTCCAACAATGTGTGTGCTGGAACTTATACTTCACTACTTACCTGGTTTTTGGCAAGCAGACTGGCTTACTCGGGCTCCGCCTCAACTTAGGGCTGGAAGGATGCGGAAGAAAGCCGGTCCGGAGCTGTGGTGTAGCGGTAGCGTTGGCGCTCAGGTTCGCGAGAGCTTCGCGCTCAGCGATGGGTTTGAGACTCGCCTACGTCATAGACATAGATGGATCAGTCGTTTGTCTTTTTGATGATGATGATAATAATAAATGACAACCATATATACAAACAACTTATTTTAATTCATTGTGATACTCAGCGTGATGCAACAAGGCATTTATCGTTAGTGTGAAACTCGTCGCACCCCTAGAGGAGGCAAACCACGTTGTGATTTAAATCGTGTCGATTCCTGTGAGAAATAAAATGACAACTTTAAATACAAATGGAATACTACATAAACAACCATGTACATATTGTGCGTCTGGATTCTTGACTAGTGTCCCGAGTAAATAATAATTGTAACATCATGAAGAGGACGTCTTCTGGACACTCTTCTTCCTCAGGACCTCGTTCTGAACCTGTTCTGGAAACTGCTGAAGGTGATCCCGCACGCAGGGCAAACAAAAGCGCTTGGTGTAGAACAGACTGCAGTCCTGTCGTGAAGAAAAACAAACAAAAGACACGATATATTCAAATGTTGTTTGTAATATGTTGACATTTTAAATAAAATAGATACTAAATATACTGATGCTGTTGCTATTGTTGTTCTTCGCTACATTCCAGCATAAAACGTTCATCCATGTCTTTACAATTAATAATTCACATTCAGAATTATTTCAGGTCATTCTTTCACTGACTCGTTCACAAATGTGACCCTGGACCACAAAACCAGTCATAAGGGTCATATGTCTGAAATAGACTTTCATAGATCATCTGAAAGCTGAATAAATAAGTTCCATTGATGTGTGGTTTGTTAGGATAGGACAATATTTGGCCGAGATACAATTATTTGATAGCTGAGGGTACAAAAAAGGCAAATATTGCCTTTAAAGTTGTCCAGATGAACTTCTTAGCAGTGCAAATTACTAATCAAAAAATAAGATTTGACATATTTACGGTAAGAAGTTTACAAAATGTCTTCATGGAACATGATCTTTACTTACTTAATATCCAAATGATTTTTGTCCAAAAAAAAAACAATAATTTTGACCCATACAATGTATTGTTGGCTATTGCTACAAACGTGACTGGTTTTGTGGTCCTGGGTCACAAATGAGGGGGAAAAAAAAAAAAAACATTTGTTGAAGCCGCACGTACCGTTCCCACACACACCGTCTTACTGCACAGACTGCACTTGGATCCTAAAACAAGAAACTTTTCTCTCTCCGGGCTGAAGGGATCCTTCGTGCCGTAGCATTCCTCCAAGAGCCTGCGGGACAAACGACAAAGCAAAAAAGCTCAATCGGTGACATCCTTTACGCTGTCATGTAGGCAATTATTTAGCCACGTGGGATTGATTGGTGTGTTAAATGGGCTACAGCATTATAAACATTCAAATTACATTTTAGCTGCGAGTCCTTTCCGTGTCTGTCGGAATAAGCGCCCATTTCAGGAAACGTACCTTGGACCGTTCAGGTCACGGAAACCCTGCTAACTGTTAGACGACAAAACGCAGCACAGTAACACGCACTTGGGTCAAAGACATCCCGTTAAGGTGTCCACATTTATGTATATTTCATATACATAAATAGCATATTAAATGCAAGTGTCAGCTTTAACATTTCATGTTATTTTGGTGAAAACAAAATCATTCAGCGTAACATTTATGGACAAATTAAACCACGTGCTGTATTTCACAAAATACCAATTAAAAAAAAGAAAAAAGTGAACACTATATTGTATTAGTATTCATTTAAAAGACAAAACCTACTTGTTGACAAATGAGTACAACTTGGTTTGAAGAATACTGGAAAAGATTTATAATTACAATTTATTATTTTTTGGAGGATTTCATTATATTTCTTAAATGGACAAAAATGCTATTGTTTCACTGAATGCTTACAAGTGTCTTCTGTATGATGGTATTTTTTGCCTCACGATAAAATAAACAGGAAATGTTCTAAAGCGAAAGCAAAACAAAAAACGAATAAATTGACATGCATTTCACTTTACTTGGTTGGATGCTTTCAAACCCCTTTTCGTCTTTGACCCACTTACCTCTGAAGAAAACTTCACGTTATGTAAATTATTATCAATTATAGCTAATTATGTTTCAAAATTCTAATTTGGAGTAATAGTAAGTACTAAACGTAGCTTCGTGTGTCATGGATTTGTTTTGCAATATTATTAATAATAAAAAATGCACAAAAAAATAGACTAAAGAATCAAATAATCAAGCTCCTACAGTGAGTGATGTGAATGCATTATATTTTGCTGTGCCATTGACACATTCCAAGTCAAACTTAAAAACGATTCAGTACACGATGCAATAAACAGGACTAATGTTCTAATGCAACAACAAAACAAAAAATACATTAAGATGAATTTTACTTTACTTGTTTGGATGCTCAAGTCAAATGATCAACGTAGATAAACAGTTTAGTCATTTTGTACTTGTAACTGTACTTTTGTAATTGTAAATGGATAATACTCACATTCTTTATCAAATGTCAACATATCTGAAAGAACACATTCAAACAGTGTTCCTCACTTTCCTCACTCAGTTTTAATTTACAAATATTATTAACATACATGTTCACGTGGACTGTTTGTTTGCCATTTACTTACCCTAATGTCACTGAAAACCTGTATAACTGGAAAACAAGTATATTAAAAAACAGTTTTCTGCTCATCAAGGCTGTTTATTTGATTAAAGCTACAGAAAAAATGGTAATATTCTGAAATATTATTACCATTTAAAACAGTGCTTTTATATTTTCATATACGTTAAAATAGAATTTATTCCTGTGATGCAAATCTGACTTTTCTGCATCATTACTCCAGTCTTAAGCGTCACACGATCCTTCAGAAATCATTCTGATATGCTGATATATCATCAAAGCTGGAAACAATTATGCTGTCTAATATTTTTTTGGGAACCTGTGTTTCAGAATTCTTTGATAAATAAAATGTTCAAAAGAACATCGCCTATTTAAAGTAATAAAATAAAAGTTGAATAATATAAATAATAATTAAATAAAGTTTGCGGTTACTAATTACTGATTTCTTTTTCTTTCTTTGAAAGATATTAATACTCGTATTCGGTATAAAAGATGTTAAATTGATACAAAATGATAAAATACAGACTTAAAGAATAAACACTAATAAAATAATAAAGACTTATTTTTTAGAAAATATTTCCATTTTATAAAATAAACAGTTCTTTTAAACTTTTTATTCATCAAATAATCCAGAAAAAAAATATCACAGGTTAAAAAAAAAAACCCAAAAAAAACAGCACAATTGTTTCCAAACTTGATGATAAATCAGCATGTTATATTTTGTTTTCTGAAGGATCATGAGACATTGAAGACTGGAGTAATGATGCTGAAAATTCAGCTTTGCATCACATAAACATTTTAAATTCTTTTAAAAGTAGAAAAATTATTTTCAATTGCAATATTTCATAATATTACTTTTCTTACTATTTTTGATCATATAAATGGAATTTGCACGAGCGTAAGAGACTTCATTAAAAATCTTACCGATCTCAAACTTTTGAACTTAAGTGTTTATATCTATTTATCTATCACACAGTTTTGCATGAGGATGAGGAAATAATACTATTTCTGTTCTTAGGTGTCGTGTGTCACGTCCTTATTTGACATTTCACAGTTTGACAGCCTGATTGAAAAACATGCCAGGAATGTAATATTTTTGTATCTATTTCATTACGCGTCACCGTGACATCACAACTTCACTCCAGGCGCAACTGTCAACAATTACGCCGATCGAATTTGCTTAACCTTTTACATTTCTTTGTATATCGCTAAAGCTACATTACAAACGTTTTTCCTCACACATTTACACCGACTATCCCGTGCTGTAATTTGCAGTGTCACAAATACGTTTGTACTTACACTATTGCTCTCGTGTTTGGCGGCTTCTGTCCGTAGAAGCTGTACGGGCTGGACAGTTCGCAAAGCTCGCAGGTGAAGACGCCGAGCGCGGATCCTTCGTTGAACTCCATCCTCTCTAACTTGCGATTGTCATGCTGCAAAATGGCTACATCGCATTCAAACGCATCCTAACGACTGTTTGTTTTGAGTGAACGCGCGATCTGACAGCGCGCCATGCTGCTGTGACGTCACGACGGTGCGTCGAGAAGGACAATCTCAGCGTTTCCGTTCTAGAGTTAACGCTTGCAGTACGTCAGACTACACAGAGGATGGCGCAATAAAACACATAATTTCACCTTTTTTAGAAACATTTTGGATGACCGTTATATTTCAGTTCAAACTACAAACACCAGATGAGATCAGTAAGTACATACGCACCCAAAAGCCACAAGTGAAGATGAAATTATTCATTAATTGCAGACTACAAAGCCTTTTTTGATCAACTCTACAGTGGATTTTGCTCTAAATGCTACAAAAATTACATATTCCCTGGAAAAATACATTCATGTAGCAATAATTTACCAATCAGATACAGGTACTGTGAACACATAACACATCTGTACAATGAAATTACAGTTGGAGTGCTATACAGTGTACAATAATATTTTTATACAAAAGATTTTACAAATGACATTCAATGTACAAGCATTCAAGTGAGGTAACAAACTATCTGATTTTATATGGCTCTCTCTATACATTTAATTATAGTATTAAAACATATGAAACATATTATCCCCCTATATTCAAGATAGTCAACTCTATATTTTCCATGTCCTAATTCTTACCTGCTGGTGCTTTTTTGCCAGAGACGGGGATGCGCCCGGTTTTTAAGGTGCTGAGCGACGTCGACCGCTCTGGAAGTTACGTCGCGTTAGCCACGCCCCCTTTATCTCCGATCTTTACACAGATGGAGCAGGAGAGCAGTGGCGCTTCATCTCAGTCTGGCCAAATTTCTCAAAAACAAAACTTGCCAACTGTGCTCTGGCGCTGCAAACGTTGTTGGCGAAGCCGAATGTGGCATTTCGATGATCTACTGCCAGTTTACAGTGTGCTAAGGCACTGTACGTTTTGAGGGATTCCTAGATATTTTGAGCGCCGTTCGTTTACTGCATCTGTCATTGAAATCCACTTTTTGGCAATGTTACAAAAGCATCTACAGAAGGCCTTATAAACCTTATAAAGGCCCTTGGCCTATTAAAGGTTAGTGCTAGATTTCTCGCCCTGCAATTACACAGGCTTTGCCCCGTGATGCTACCGCCGGGCTTCCTTCCCCTCTTTCCTCTTCTTTCCCCTTCTTTCCTCTCCTGTCCCGAACGCAGAGGGATCTCTCGTCTGTCTGCGCTTCCTTACGACGCCGACGCTTCCGACT
Source organism: Labeo calbasu (assembly GCA_019740295.1). Taxonomy (NCBI): domain Eukaryota; kingdom Metazoa; phylum Chordata; class Actinopteri; order Cypriniformes; family Cyprinidae; genus Labeo; species Labeo calbasu. Next base: position 18,741 of record JAHKKF010531197.1, on the reverse strand, counting down.
CAGTACATGTCTCTGTAGATCTCCTGCAGAAGCGGGTGGAGTGAAGAGTCTTCCATCTTGTTGATCTCCTGGACCAGCTCGGCGTGCTCCGTCACCAGCTGCCGCAGGTCGGCCAGTTTCTGCAGCAGCTTGGGAAAGAGCAAAGCGTTGTCGGGGTGGTTGGACGACAGGTGGAGCCGTAAGGCGTGGATGATGCTCTCCTGGATGCGCTCGATCTGAGACACGTCGCTCAGTCCCGGACGGTCTGTCGGTGGAGATCCAGAGAGAGACATGTGAGGATGTCAAAAGCACCAATACTTTGCTACCAAGTCTATTGACTTAATTACTTGAATTGCTTTAGTGATTCGTGCCATATTAAAGGCGTAGTTCAACCAAAAAAGAAAATTAACCTATGATTGATATGAAAAATGTCCTGGCTCTTCCAAGGTTAATAATGCCAGTGAATGGGTGTTGAGAGTTTGAAGTCAAATAAAGTGCGTGCATCCATCAAATAAAGTGCTCCACAGAGATCCAGGGGGTTAATAAAGGCCTTCTGAAGTGAATAGATGCATTTGTGTAAGAAAAACATCTACATGTATATTTAACTCTTTATAAACTGTAAAATGTTGTACATATGTGACCCTGGACCACAAAACCAGACATAAGGGTAAATTTCTCGACACATCTGAAAGTTGAATAAATAAGCTTTCCGCAGATGTGTGCTTTCTTACGACAGGACAATATTTGGCCAACTATTTGAAGATTTGGAATCTGAGGGTGCAAAAAAATGTAAATATTGAGAAAATCGCCTGTAAAGTTGTCCAAATGAAGCGCTTAGCAATGCATATTACTAATCAGAAATCAAGCTTTGATATATTTAGGGTAGGAAATGTACAAAATATCTTCATGGAACATGATCTTTACTTAATATCCTAATGATTTTTGGCGTAAAAGAAAAATGTATCATTTTCACCCATACAGTGTACTTTTGGCTATTGCTACAAATGAACAGTTCAGATGCAAAACCAGCTAAAAGCCATCTCGGTCAAAAATGAGATAATGATACTGAGTGAACGCTCCTGACACATAGTGTACGTGCATCAATACTTTTACTTCAAACTCGCTAAATTCCAGCCTCAGCCCAATCAAAAGTACCAGTACTTACACAGAAACCTATACAAAGTAGCCAGAAAGAAATGCTCATTTTAAAGGAAAACGTCCGACGGATTTAGAGGCTTTTGCATCTGAACTCTTCAAATATGCCTGTGCTACTTAAGACTGATTTTGTGGTCCAGGGTCACACGTTCGTATGAGAATGGCGTTCCAGTGGATGACGCAGGACGATGCAGAAGTGCGGTGGAATGAGCAAAACAAAACAACAGTCACGAATTAGAAGTGAAGAAAATTTTTCAGAAGATTTTGATTTAAGCCAGGAGGAGACTGGTTTTCCTTTGCTGTAAACAAAACTAGCATACTCTCACCGGAGCTCACGCTACACCCGTGTCATCTGCTGGAACACGTGTGCGACGCTTTACGGTTTATAAACTTTTAAATATGGATATTTTTCATCCACAAACGCATCAATTCCCTTCAGAAGGTCTTTATTAACCCCCGGAGCCGCGTGGAGTACTTTTTACACCTCAACGGTCATTCCCTGTCGTTATAAAGCTTAGAAGAACCAGGATATTTTTTTAATAGAACTCAGATTGTATTCGTTTGAAAGTCATATACACCTAGGATGGCTTAAGGGTGAGTAAATCTCACTCATATTCATTTTTGGGTGAACTATAACTTTAATACCGTTTACTGTTCCTGTTTAACTGCTGTTACTTTTTCCTACATTATCAAAATTTGTATTAAAGTTAATGACGTCACTTCTTGCTTTTTTGTTTTGCTAACGCTGCCTCTCTTTAGCGTATATGTATAAGTTGTAAGAAAACAGAGAGTCAGAGGAGCTCTCCAGGAAGCTGCGGTTTGTGGAAGCGTCTGCTTTCGGGTCCCTGACGCACGGCGGCAGTTCCTAGGGCTGCTGCTGGAAACCGGCGGGAGAGGAAACTGTGGTTATTTTCGCTAGCCCTCAGGAGAACAAAATCCCCATCTCACTCTGACCATTATTATGTCATGCCTTTCAAAAGCTGCTGGCTGTGGGACTCCAGAGGTGACATAAAAACAACCTGAACCGCAACTAACCTACTTCAGCAAAGGAGATGACATTAATATGGCGTAAGATGTTCGTGAAGCACGGGAGGGGTTTAGGTAGAACATTTTTTTTTAAAGCACAATTTTTCTTACTAGTCTAGGGGGCTCCAAACTCCAAAAAGACCATAAATATAACCTCAGATATAAATGATCATCAGAACTGGGTAGTAACTGATTATGACTGGTTGATTATGTAATCAGATTCCAACAATTAAGTACATGGAATTAGATAAGTCATTTTTAAAAACACGTAATCAGACTACAGTTACTTTGCAGTTACTTTTTTAAGGATTACATTTCACAATTTATGGATTACGTTTTACAAATTTACAATTTTCTTAAAATAATAGACATTTAGAAATTATTCAAGTTTTGAGGACATTCACACAAAGATCAGTCATCGGTCAGCTGGCGACAGCGTTTGACCGCTGATTTTAAAAAATCATTTCAGTGTTTCGACATTGCATTAACTACTGATAAACACACACATTTCTATGTCTTTGGAAGGTTTGTTGTCCTTCAAACACATTACAATACAAAAATTCACAAACTTTTTTGTCATCTCATCATTTTTCACCTAAAATTTACTTGAAGTACCCCTGAGATAGAGATATAAACAAAGATTTGAATAATTAAGTATCACATTTACATGTTTATTGGTTATCCGACGTTTGTTACGGTCACATGACATGCAGGTACAAAATAAACTACTTCATTTTTTAGTATTTTGTTTTATTTGGAATGATTTTAGAACTATTTATGTTGATTTCGCTTTTTTACGATTTCATTAATTATCAGTTTTTCATTAAACTCATAAACCCCCTGCAGTTCCTTCACAAACACCAGTATGGAAAACCTTGACGTAATGTAATGTTTAATGCAGTTGATGTTGTTAATAACAATAACTGGAATATATTTTCTTACTCTTTGTATTTTATGTCAATATGGTACAATATTAGCCCATTTACCAATTTATCAATGTGAGATACGAGTTAGGTCAAAAGTCATCTAAAAGTAATCAAAAAGTAGTCTGATTACATTACCTAAAATGTGTAATGCATTACGTTACTAACTACAATTTTTGTCATGTGATTTGGAATCGGTAACGGATTACAATTTGCAATATTCCCAGCTTTGATGATCATGTATAAATACTCAATTACAACGTGTCCCAATAATAATAAGTTTAAAAAACAAAAGATTTTTTTCACTGTACTTGTAAGTCAAAGCAATTTATGCAATGCAAAATATTACTTTTATATTTTTTATATTTATATGTACTTTTTAAAAGGAACCTCAGATATTAAGACTTCTATGGCTTAATAAAACATAAATGTTGTCTCTTATTAAAATATGCAGTGGAAATTCCATTAAACATTTATCATTTTAAAAAATTTACATTGTTTTATACACATTTTGGCTGGGCTGGGTGCCATTATTTCAATGACGACAATCGGTTGCACTCGGTGAGCGACTGACGCTACCTGTTGTTATTTCTACCGCAACGTAACTTGGAAAACACAACTCGGGAAATAAAATACTGATACGACGCCACGTTGTCTGGCTTTTGGTTGTAATTTTCAGTCGAAGGGCAACAAGAGAAGCGATGTAAGTCTTCGCTACTTTCCTAGCGATAAGAAAAGGAGAAAAGAATGGAACAAATAAAACTTCCTAAAGACCCGCGTCTTTGTTCTCTCCGCTTTTAGCCCCGATGCCTTTGAGGCTTTTAGTAGACCGCAGCTACTGAAAGAGCTTACAAACGGCAGAGACAAGAAACGCTAGATGCCACCCTGACGGGTCTTCGCTCGATATCCGGGGCGTTTAGACTCGTTACGAGAAAAAAAATCAGTGGTACACCCTTTTAAGCCTACGCTTCTATCCATCCGTAAGCTTTCAGTAGCTGTGGTCGTCGTGTCGGTATTTACCCTTTCTGCATCTCACCTCCGCAGCAGATGATGGCGGCCACGAACAGCGCCAGGTCGCTGTCGTCCAGCTCTAGGGCGTTGAACCTCATGGCGAACTGAAATTTGGGCTCCATCATGTCGCTGAAGGGTTTGCGAAGGCTCTTCAGAAATTCGCGAGTGATGAAGCCTCCGCCGCGAGCCACCAGCAGCCCGTCTTTGTTCATGCAGGAGGCCAGCAGGGTGAAGAGCGCCTCGTAAACGCCGTACTTCAGCAGAGTCACCTGGTCGTTGAGGTCCAGGGCGGCGAAGCCGGGCACGGCCTTGGCGAACTCCGTCAGCTCCGTGACCGTCGCCACCGAGGCGTACTGACAGAACAGGAAGAGCCGGGCCTCCACTTCTCTCTCCCGCACAGTGGAGACGTCTCCGGACGCCACGTCGCCCAGCAGCTGGGTGAGTAGCTTACGCTCGGCGTGCTGGAGAGTGTCCATGTCGTGGATGACGAAGGGCTTCGATGAAGGAGAGAGAGAAGACGGTCGGTCAGTCAGTCAGAGCAGGTGTGCGTTCGGATCGTGCGACTGCGCAACTGCTGCTCGCTGCTTTCTTAATCAGCAATTGACACCTTATTGGCAAAGCTACTTTGAAACCACAGCTTCATTTAGAGTCATTAAAATACAGTCAAGAATTGAAAAAGTATTTACTTCAATGACAAACTACAAAAAAAGCAACAAATTATACTGAAGCTACCATAAAGGGGTATTTAACTTAAAAATAAAAAAGAATGATCATTTACTCACCCTCGTGCCGTTTTAAACGTACAAATTTCTTTCTTCTGCTAAACATAAAAGAACATATTTTGAAGAATGCTTATATTCATAGAGTTACTGGTTTCTTTGATTTCCTTTAAATGGACAAAAATTACTTTGGAATTCTAACTGTTTGGTTAGCAAAATTCTTCAAAATATCTTTTTTATGCTCTGGAGCAGAAAGAAAACCATACGGGTTCGGAATGAATATACAGTAAAAATGGCTGAAATTACTAACAATTTTAAAGGGAACACAGGGTATTAAGACTTGTATGGCTTATTATACTGTAATTATGTCTCTTCCTGAAATATGTAGTAGAAAACCGTTGAAAATTGTACGTTATTTAAAAAATCCATATCGTTTTATACATATATTGGACTATGGGGGGGACACCATTACTTTGATTATGTAAAATGGTTGCACTCTGTGAGCTACTGGCGCTACCCTTTGCTATTTTTACTGCAGCACAACTTGGAAAATAAAATACTGATCCGATGACCACAGCTGCTGAAAAGAGCTTACAGGTGGTGACAGATAAGCGTAGACTTAAACCAAATGCTGTACTATTACATTTTTTCTCACAAGGAGTCTAAAGGCCCCAAATATGGTAAAATCCACTCTGAGAAACTCCTTCGGTGGCAGCGGCGTCACGGCAAGCGTCGGCACGTTTGCATCCCGCCGGGGTGGCGTCTAGCGTTTCTCGTCTCTGCCGTTTGTAAGCTCTTTGAGTAGCTGTGGTCGACTAAAAGCCTCGAAGGCATCAGGGCTGAAGTGGAGAGAACAAAGACGCGGCTCTTTAGGAAGTTTTATTCGTCCACAAGCGTCTTCCCATTCTTTTCTCCTCTGCTTATCGCTGGGAAAGCAGCGAAGACTTACATCGCTTCTCTTGTTGCACTTCGACTGAAAATTACAATCGTATCAGTATTTTATTTTCCGAGTTGCACTGCGGTAAAAATAGCGACAGGTAGCGGCAGTAGCTCACAGAGTGCAACCGTTTGACGTCACCAAAAATAATGGCGCCCCCCGTAGTGCGAAATATGTAAAAACAATGTGGATTTTATTATGTAACATAAATCTTTCATGGGTTTTTTACTAAATATTTGTGTAAGAGACATAATTTTAGGTCAAAGGTGTTGGGAACCCTTTGATACAATGGACAGCGTTTAAATATCGCCTCATTTTGCTCAGTTTTAAAGTGGCGTGAGCAATACAGCATAAATGACGAATGAGTGATTGAGTGGGTGAGTGAGTTACTCTCCGACGCTGCAGTCACTCACCGGAGTGCTGCTTTTGCCCATGAGAAACACACGTGCTTTGGCTTTGTTCATATGGAAGTGTTTGAGGTAGGCTTCATGCATTTGCCTAGCCAGACTCTTCGTGTCCGGCTGCCGGGACTTGTGCTCCTCTTTCCCGCTGACGTCCTGCTCTGCTTTTAGCCTCTGCTTCTCAGATTGGGGTATCCGGCCAAAACGGATAGCTGCGAGACACACGCAAAATAACGATGAAAGTACACACAAGGCCACGCGTGCTGCCACAGACAATGTGCTGATTTATGCTAAGTGCATAAACATAATGTGAAATGCAATCAAATAAAATGTTACATTAAATAAGTAAGTCACTTAAACTATTACATTAATTAATTATATATTTGTTTTATTTCCACATTGCTAACCGACAGTCTGCATTTGTACATCTGTGGAAAACTTCTTTTTGCAGATAAATAAAACATATGCAGACTATATGCCGGTCTATATGCAGATAAGACCGGATAATAGGAAAATCCCCAAAACTCAGGTCACTTCGGGTCAGGAGGCACTGACTGCGCTTATTCGATTGCGTTATTTTATTTAATAATTAATCATGGTGCATTAACGTATTGAATCGTCAGCCCTAGTTTATACACAAACCAACAGCAGTAGAACTTTAGGTCATCACACTGCTGCCACTTCATCAGTGCCGGGACAAAGGGCAGATGTTGGGGGGGGGGGGTGCATGGCTTGATAAGATACAGATCTCCCTCTGAAGGGATTGTGNACAAAGGGCAGATGTTGGGGGGGGGGGGGGGGTGCATGGCTTGATAAGATACAGATCTCCCTCTGAAGGGATTGTGCCAACAGCGGCACATGACATTAGCCCTAGCTAACAGAAGAAGCTAACCTCTGTTTGGGTCAAAGTCTCACGAGAGGGACGGCTAATCTCCGGTTATTCGCTTGGAAGGTGTGGATTTGTGTTAAGAGTGAGTAAGAATTAGTGCGTAAAGGTTGTTGTTCTATAATTTGATTATAATCTAATTGTATTGACCTTGAATTAAACAACTAAACTACGTGTTACAAATTATTATTGTCATAAAACGGAACACCCTCTCGATCGCTAAGAAAACAAAGATCTTAAATCATCAAGCCGTAAACCGATTCCGTATGATCTCTATCATAAAGATACGCTCTTTGCGAAGCTCTTACCGTTGTGGGACATGCCCACTGCGAGGCACTTGCGGAAACGGCAGTATTGACATTTGTTGCGGTTCTTTTTCTGGATCTTGCAGTTGCGTTCGCACTTGTCGTACTCCAGTTTGAGTCGAATGGTTCTCCTGAAGAACCCCTGAGGAAAATTCATGAAAAGACACACGCAATGCAAGACATGAAAACAAAGCAGAGATTTTGCAAGTTTTATGAAGGTTTTTAAATTTTAAGGATTAGCTTACTTCCGGAAGAAAAAATTCCTGATAATTTACTCACCCCCGTGTCATCCGAGACGTCCATGTCTTTCTTTCTTCATTTGAGAAGAAATTAAGGTTTTTGAGGAAAACAATCCAGGACTTTTCTCCATATTGTGGACTTGAATGGGAGCCAATGGGTTGAAGGGGAAAATTGCAGTTTCAGTGCAGCTTCAAAGGGCTCTACACGATCCCAGCTGAGGAATAAGAGTCTTATCTAGCAAAACGATCTGTCATGTTCTGAAAAAAATAAATAAAACATGACATACTTTTTTTCCCACAAATGCTCATCTTGCACTAGCTCTGCAATGAGCATCTATGACTTGACGCATTACTTGATCATGTTGGAAAGGTTGCACGTGGTTAGTTCTTCATCTGTGTACTCCGGTACAAAAAGGTAGTGTAGGACGGAAAACTCTTATTTTCTTCTTCAACTTCAAAATCACCCAACATTGTTGTTTTACCGTCTGTTGTAAAGGGCGTTTGACTTTCTTTGCACGCTCGCTTCATAAAAACACTGGGTTGGTATTTCCGCCTACATCCAGCGAGACCTTTCCGACATGACTATGTAATGCTTGAAGTCGAACTACTGCAAGGTGAGCATTTGTGGTTAAAAAGTATATACATTTTAATAAAAAAAGAGTTTTGCTAGATAAAGACCCTTATTCCTCGTCTGGGATCCTGTAGAGCCTTTTGAAGCTGCACTGAAACTGCAATTTGGACTTTATCAACCCACTGAGGTCCACTATTTGGAGAAAAAGCCTGGAATGTTTTCCTCAAAACCTTAAGACATGAAGACATGAACATCCTGGATGACATGGGGTGAGTAAACTATCAGGAAATTTTTATTCTGGAAGTGCACCAATCCTTTAAGGAATTAACGGAATGGAACAATACATCAATGCCTCAAAGTTAAAAAAACAAACAAACCTTACAACAGATCTCCATTACCCTTTCATTTATGTTTATAAAACATTCAATTTAGAGCTTAAATGTTACAAAAGATACTGTGAAATATTTTGACCATTTAAAATAACTGCTTTCTATTTGAATATATTTTAAAATTTATTTTATTCCTGTGATCTCCAAACCACTAAAATATAGAAATAACTTATACTTTACTGTCTGATCACCTGCAAAAAAGTGATGTTCTTCATCAGTATTTTTTCTCTTGTTTTCCAGTGCAATGTCTAAAGATTCTTAAATTAAGATTAAAAAAAAGAATAAGTTTATGATTAAAACAAGAACAAATGTTTGCCATTGGGCTCTTGAACTAATTTTAAAGGGAAAACAATGGTAGCAATTTATTTTACAGACCTCTTCCACATATGTACTTATTATAGCAATTACAAAAACTGGGTAATAACTAGGTTCTAACCCTGAACCTACCCGCTAAACCTAACCATAACCTTAGGTTACCTTAGGCTACCTGTACTTTCTTGGGTATGTACTCTAAGTACAAATACCGTAAAATAAAATGTAACCAAAACAAGTTTTCATACCGCATTGACAAAAGTGTGTTCTTTTAAACATAAACTCACTTATTTGTGTTCAATTTCGAAGAAAAGATGGCTTGTGTTCAATTTGCATCTCACGTAAATGCTTCTTGATGTAAGGATGCTTAGATGTCTGTACAAATTTTTCCATTGCATTAATTTGATGCCCTTTTGAAATGTAAGACTTCAAGACCTTGTTTACATGCATGCATGTTTAAATCCTGAATCGGTTGTACGAGGACTTTAGCCCCTAATTACCAAAACAAAGAGATCTCACAAGACGGTAATAAAATCACCCTTGATAAACCGAATGCTAATTGCGAATGCGATAAGAAGGCTGATTCACACGCTAACATTATTTATTTCTCAAAAACACAGAGCAGTCTGTCTATGTACGAACAAATACAGATGTACGGCTGAGCTCAATGTAGCACGCGCACAGGTGTCGCGATTTACAGATGCGTTAATGAACGTATGCGTGCGTTTGGTTTGTGTTATTGTAGTCTCCTTCGTGATTAGAAATTATGCTTTTTAAATAACCTTCTTTAGGGGCTGGATGCATAAACCGCTTAGACTATTCATAAAAGTTAATCATCAATTTTTTTCCCCTTCAAGACTAGTAAGAATTTTTTTTAAGTATGTTACAAAAAGGTACATTAGTCTAATTTGAATCTGAAAGGTTCTTAAAACACAGTCTTAACACAGTGGCTATGTTTATGCAACTGACCACAGATGTTACAGATTTTGAGGCAAAAGACATTGATGCCTCACCTGTTGCTAAATGCTTTGTCAAAAACCAGTAACTGCGTCAAGTTTTGCATGGGATTCTTAGGGAAAGGTGAATTGGGAATATCGCTGTTTATCCTTCTGATAAAACTGAATGAAAAAGGGAATGAAGTGCTATCAGAGCTTTTGTGGAGTCTTCCCACACATCTTCATCCGAATAGGCACTGTGAACGGGGCCTGGTATCTGTACTAAGGGTCACGGTTACAGCACAGGCATTTTGTGTCCTTCCAAGCGAATCAATTAACAGGGGAAAGAGGAACACGTGCCTGACAATGGAAACAGGTATCGGACGACAGCTCGGCCGCATGACAGACTGTCACGGATCGCTCCCGGCGCTAAAAACAGAAGCGATGACGCATCTCTATGTGCAGAACATACCAACCGATAAAACCGGACTGAGCAAACAGCTTGTCACGGTACAGCCCCGAAATATCAACTGAGAACAGAACACACCTTCCATGCAGCTGATGCATTATTTCCTACTGCTCTCTAAAGCTTCAGGAAGTGAAGTTTAAAAATATATTTGCATTCTGCAAATGACTCATTTGTGCTTCCAGAATTATCTCAAAACAAAACACAAAGATAAATGCTAAAACTGTCATGTGGAATTGCTTTTTCAAGGCAAATAAACTATGAAAGAACTAAGTGACAATTTAAAATGAGCTTCTACAAATTAACACTAGTTAACACAAATTAGTAGGCATGAAATAACAAGTACACTTTTAGCAGAATTTTTTTAATCTTGGTCATTGGTAATTTCTCCATAGAGTGCTGCATATTTTTACAGGCCAACCCATAAATTACCATCATACTAGTTCCCATGGTTTTCCTTGGCTTTGGGATTATTGCAGAACATAGGCAGTTTATGATTCTTAAACATTCTTATTACCTTCACAAGATCTACATAAAAAAATAAAATGCAACTTGTATGATTTCCGACGCCTAAACAACTGTCAGAAATAAAAAGTGAAAATTAAGACAATAAACAAACTATAAACTATAAATCACGACTTCACGACCTGCATGACTTCAACATCACTGCCACTATAGATATATTTCAGTCTTTTTAAAAAATCTACAAGTTAGAAACGCAAGTTAGAATAGTTTACAAGAGTCCCATTTGGCCATTTCGTCACCTTAGAACAGTGGTTTTCAAACCGGTCCTGCGAGCACCCTCAACACTCCCTCATCTTTCACTCCTGATTCAACTCATCAGCTCATTGGTAGAGACAGCAAGACTTGAAATGGGTGTGTCAGATATGAGAGACCTACAAAACGTGCAGCGTTGGGGGTGCTTGCGGGATTGGTTTAAAAACCCCTGCCTTAGAATTACAAGGTTCTATCTGACACTTTTGTCAAAACTTAGCTATTCACATATTTGTATTTGGTTGACTACTTACATTATGTGATGTTTCTTTTGTAAGCCGTGTACATTTTTGGCCTTTTATTAGAAAACAGAAATGGTTCTGTCTACAGAAGTCTATGCAATGTAAAAACTTTGAAGCTCAATATCTCGAAAGTGCTCAGAATGCAGATAGAACCTTATAATTCTAAAGCGACGATTTGTTAGCGGCCGCCTTTCACGAGGCGTAAAAATCATGAGTAAGGTATTATTGCTGTATTTCCTATTGAAGAATAAAACACAAAAATATCCAGAGCAAAAACATACCCGCAGACATTATTTCAGGCTTTAAATCAAAAACCCATTGACTTTAGTTTAACAACACTAACTCTAATGGTGTGTGCACACCAAAAGCGAACTGCATTATTTCCACGAGTAGATTGCATACAAAATTAATGCAAAGACACAAACAGACGCAAACTGGTGACACGAAGCACATTGGGTGACGCGATTGCCACGGACGCGCAATATTTGCCTCAATCGTGTTTCCCGAGCAAGTTAAAAAATTTCAACTTGAACGGGAAATTCGGACGACGTCTTGTCGTGCTAGCCAATCAGTGAAGAGCTTACCGACACGTCCGGTTGTATCAGAAAATGGAGGAGAGCATTTGCGAAAAACATTCTTTAAGTAATCTAGAGCAGTGGTCGACATACCCATTTCAGGTCTTGGAGTCTCTACTAATGAGCTGATGATCTGAATCAGGTGTGAGACATGGAAAACATACAGTGTTATGGGGCCCCCAGGATCGTGGTTGGGAACCGCCGATCTAGAGCGAGTAATGCATTGCAAATATTTGCTTCACTTTTGATGTGCACACACTATTATGACTCACTTTTATGACTCATATTGAATATATGACTCATGTTGAAGTTTTTTTGCATGTGCACTGTACAAGTGCAATGAGGAGCGTCTTCACACACATCATCAACAACATTTCTTTCTGCCATTTTTCCCCTCCATCATCAACCAATGCTCTCCTCCATTTTCTAAAACCCCCAGACGTGTCAACAAGCTCTTCGCCGATTTGTGTTTTTAAGATCATTGTTTGCTTTGTAAAGTTGCAAGCCTTTATGAGAGATGTCATTGGGGTGCTCAGGGACAACGTGCTGCTCGAAGTTGTGTAATTCCCACATTATTAGCAAGTTTGGTTCACTAAATCTTGAATGACTGTTAACTATATGCGACATCTGAACCGAGGCATCGGAGCTTATGTTAAGGCACGTGCCGGATGAAACCTTGATTTCAGACTTGTGTTGTAAAATCACGAAACCAGTGACAAACAAACCCTCACTTTCTATCCAGTCATGTGCACGATTCACTTTGTGTCGGAATATCCAAACGCCCAGATCTTATTTTACCAGTACGTTTTAAATTGCAGACTTACTTAATTTCATTTTTAAATACCCAGTCATTCAAGTAATATGAAAAATACACATTTTTTCAGGAAAATTGAATATTTTCTGTATGCAATTCATATATGTGTACGTTTTTCTTCTATAACATCATACTGATATTCGTATTGGAATTTAATGGCACAGTTTAAAGGAGAACTCCACTTCCAGAACAACAATTTCAAAAAATTTAACTCACCCCCTTGTCATCCAAGATGTTCATGTCTTTGTCTTCAGTCGTAAAGAAATTACGGTTTTTCAAGAAAGCATTTCAGGATTTTTTTCCATATAATGGACGTCAATGGTGCCTTGCAAATTGCAGTTTAAATACAGCTTCAAAGGGCTCTAAACGATCCCATCTGTGGAAGAAGGTCTTATCTAGCGAAACGATCCGTCATTTTTTTTTTGAAAAACTATTTAAGCACAAAAGCTTGTGTAGCACTAGCTCTGGGATGCACGTCCACAACGCTAACGTTACGTACTATGGAATCACGTCTGTGTACTCTGGCTCAAAAAGGTAGGATATGGCGAAAAACTCCATCTCATTTTCTCCTACAACTTCAGAATCGTCTGACATCGTGGTACCTTTTTGTTTGTAAACACCGGGTTTGTAGTTCCGCCTACGTCGCGTGTGACCTTTCGACGTGTTCTGCAGTACGAAGCGTCATGGACTCGTATCCCAGAGCTAGTGCTACATGAACTTTCGTGCTTAAAAAGTATACAATTTTTTTTTTTCTGAAAAAAATGACAGATCGTTACGCTAGATAAGAACCTTCTTCCGCGGATGGGATCGTTTATAGCCCTTTGAAGCTGCATTTAAACTGCATTTTGCAAGTTCAAAATCGGGGCACCATTGAAGTCCATTATATGGAGAAAAATCCTGAAATGGTTTCCTCAAAAACCATAATTTCTTTGCGACTGAAGACAGAAAGACATGAACATCTTGGATGACAAGGGGGTGAGTAAATTATCTGTAAATTCTGGAAATGGACTTCTCCTTTAATGGGTAAAATTTAGACAGAAATTTAGCAAACAAACACACGCCGTTAGACTTATATTGGTGCACGTAACATGAGTCGAACTGTGGAATGTGCGGTGAATGCTCCAACGGAGCTTCTTTCACAGGCTTTTGGCTTTTTTACTAACCACCAGATCGCGCTGTTTTCGTCACACTCGAAGCTTTGAATCTTTTCCCGAAACAGTCAGAGGAAAGTTTCAATGCTTCACGAAGCTTCATTTGCCCATCACTGCTGTCGACTGTTGAATGAATGAGTGTCACTTCCCGCTTGTTTACTAAGAAACCGGAAGACGTTCCCACTTTTGACGCAAGGCCTCATGCGGTGTAGGAAACTTGTGGATACATTTTGGTTTTATTTATTGTGACCCAACATGAATAAACAAATTACGTCTTAACTAGTGTTGTCAAAATTAGCGCATTAACACAGGCGATTAATTTTCCAGTTCACTGGCGTTAAAAATATTTAACACAGTTGACTTAGGGGACGATGGAGCTTTAGTAGAACAGCAGTGAACTGTGGTCAGATGAGATGTTGTCAGGCCATATGTCAGTAAAATTTTCCTGTCCTGTCAGCCGTTATACTGTGATCGTAACGTGTGCTAAATATGGTGGAACATATGCGAAGTTTTTTACAAAATATCTTTACTTAATATCCAAAGGATTTTTTGGCATAAAAGAAATACAATACAATGTATTGTTGGCTATTGCTACAAATATACACAACCTACTTAAGCCATGGTCACATATATTTAATGTGTGCTATACACTTTTTTAGACCAATGAAATAAAACAAACTGTTTGACAAACAAAACGTCCCGTCCTTGTTGCAGATTTACAGAGGGAATATAGCTTTTAGCGCTTGTTGCTTCATAACATGGTTCCTAGTTAGAACACTGTGTAAATGTCAAACTATATAATTAACTAACATGAAAATTAGTTAAACCGGAGGTGCATGAAGCTCAGAACCAGTGACCTGAACTGAATAATGAACTCGGTCGGTCTGCGGATAATCATAGTGTTCCTTTAAATTCTCGGAAATTGTTTTTAATTAGCGTTTAATTTTGAAAGAAGCTTAACTGTAACTACAACTATCATGATTCTTTAAGACAAATTATTTTTAAAGTATATTTTAATTGGTCTCACCAAAGTGCGAAGTGAAAGAGTGGTAAACCGCGTCGGCAATAAACCTTGTTGTAATTGTCCTGATTTAATTGCACCCTAAGGGGTGCCAACGGTCAAAGTCTGCTCTTGCTAGAGAAAAACACATGGTACGTAGCAATAACCGGGCTGGTAGTAGTTAACTTTAAAGGAATAAGAACGGGCGTGACCCAGGCCCAAGTCAGCCGGGTTATTTTGTGCGCGGTCTTTCTGATGAATTTGACATGCGCCGCATGAAGCAACAGCTTTTGTGCACGCTTCACCTCACATGTACGAAGAGAGAACAAGCCTCGGGGGAACTCTTGGTCTTTTTGCAAAAGCAGCTATGAAAATACTACAAAAACACATGTGCTTTCTGTTGTCCCTGGTGTGTGCGCTCAAGTGCTTTTGTCCCGGATAGGTTTGTGGTTTTGAAAGTGTAAGGCAGTGTCTGCGCTAATGCCAAGCAGGAAAAAGTTGAGGGTGTTTTGGTTTTGACTCTTGGCAATCGTGTGAGAATTTTCCACTGTGAGCTTTGCATGCACGCTTACCTTGCACCCTTCGCAGGCGTGCACTCCGTAGTGGAAACCTGAGGCCCGGTCGGCGCACACGCGGCACTCGAGGGCCAGAGAACCAGAGGAGTTCTCGTCCTGAACCGCGCTGGACGGGAACACTTCTGAGGACGGACTAGACGCCGGTGTTAAGACATCTAGGAGACATATATACATATAACTTTTAAAGGTTTAATTCTTTAACTTGACAGATCGGTGTTAATTTAAGATTTTTTAAGGAGCCTGATTGGTTAGGATTTTGTGTGTGTCCATATGCTCTACCTAAGACAGCTGAGCTGTCTGCTGCTGAGTTGCTGTTCTGGTAGTCCAGTACGTGAAAGGAGTTGAAGGTATCGTCGCTGAGGGACTGTGAGATGTCCTCCAGCACCTCCATGTCACCAATGAGCTCTCCACACAGGGGGCTGTCCAGAATAGGATCGCCCAGGGGGGACAAGGGACTGTATAGGCTCGGCATATCTACCATGGCGCTGGACCACGGCAAGCTCTGTATCATTCATCAGTCTGTAAAAACAAAACAATGGCAGGTGAATATTGAGTGAAGAAAATAGGTTTGATATCTTTTAAAAATCTGCAAGACACAATATCAAAAAAAAATTGTCCTTTAAAAAAAAAA
>JAHKKF010531196.1:0-12650 GCA_019740295.1 Labeo calbasu | reverse complement strand
GAATGATTTCTGAAGGATCATGTGACACTTAAGACTGGAGTAACAGCTGATAAAAATTCAGCTTTTCATCACAGGAATAAATTCTATTTTAAAGTATATTAAAATAAAAAAACATTATTTTATATTGTAAAAACATTTTGCAATATTACTGTTTTTTTCTATATTTTTAATCAAATAAATGCAGCCTTGATGAGCATAAGAGACTTCTTTAAAGACTATTAAGTCTTACTGACCCCAAACTTTTAAATGGTAGTGTATTTCACCAATAAATAAATAAACAATAAATCAGTTCATTCACAAAAATAATAAACATGACTGGGTCATATTTCACCACAAAAAAAGAACAGCAAACAACATAAAATATGTGATTATTGTATAAAATAAAGTATAAAAAATAATGCGATAATATATTAAGACAAAAAAATCTAAATTGTGGTACATTTTAAAGTGTACTCGGTTGCCTCAAAACCTTTTTGAACTTCAATTGTCTTGTTGCAAAATATGTGGATCATTTTCTTTATGCAAAATATATACACATATTATCCTTTGTCTTTGACTTCCAGAATTCAAGAGTGCAGAAGTTCTTGTTAGTTATATAGCTCACCGAGAAATGATGAACTGACACAAACCTACATTAGCATACTAACAAACAATTTACATCTCATTTACATCTAAATGTCCTTTTGGCAAGAAGAAATTCTCACTCTCTCTTTCCAGAGGTCGTACTCCTATCTATTTTTCTGCTTTTTAAACGTTGCCATTATTTACGTTGTATGGCCTGTCAACAGACCGAATGACAGATTCAACATCTCTCTGAGACAATGTACACAGTGTGCATGCATGTGGGATTTTCCCACAGCTTATGTAAACAATCCTTCATACTGGCTCTTCTCCCCACGTTTACTCGTCTCAGCAGTAATAAAGACTTTTCATGAGTCTGTCTGAACGTGTGACAGGATGTGAACATGACTGTGTGCAGAGCTCCGAGTGGCTGATGGGATGCACATGTCTGACTGGAATCGTATGTTATCGGTTACACACATGACCCGTGACATGAGGGATCATTTGCACTAGTGAGAACTTCATCCTGACACAAATTTTCCATGGTAGCTGTAGTTTTTGCCAATTATAAATTCATAAATAAAAAAAAAACAGAATTGCTTTCCAACAGTGTTTAAAAATGCAAGAGTGCAGGGCAGTGAACAAAAAAAAAAAAAAAAACATGCAATATATATTGTGATCATGAATTAAACATTAGTTCACTTAATTTTTAGTTCAATTTTGGCCACAAATTAGGCATTTATTTCCCCAACGTATTCATTCATTCCTTTATTTATTTATTTTGCAATTGCAATATTATTTATTGCTAAACAACAAGAATTGTAAAAGAACATTTAAAATAATGTCTTTTTTTTATTTATGGTCCTAAAAAAACTTTATTTTCTTGATTTATTTTAATTATTATATTTTTCTTCTTACTGTTATTTATGTATTTATGTATGTATGTATTTATTTATTTATTAGATATATCATATTTGTTGTATTTTTTAATAAATAAAATATTTATTTGTATTATTTTATTGTACTGACTTTTTACATTATTATTATTATTATTATTATTATTATTATTATTATTATTATTGTAACAGCAATTACAATTTTGGGTGGTAAATGTGATTAAAAAATTAAAACAAAAATATGATCATATTTATATTTTTAGTCCTAAAATAAGCTTTTTTTATGTTTTTGTTGTTGTTATTATTATTATTATTTTGATGATTTATTCATTCATTTATTCATTCATTCATTCGTTCATTTATTCATTCATTAATTTTAGCAATTGCAATATGTTTATTATTTTTGTAAAAGAACTGTATTATTGTTTGTTTATTTATTTATTTTGTGGTGAAATATATAATGTATTTTTAGTAACCAAAATATTTATCTTTATTATTTTATGGTACTAACTTTTTTTTTACATTATTATTATTATTATTATTATTATTATTATTATTATTATTATGACAATTTATTTATTTATTTATTTTGCAATTGCAATATTATTATTGCTAAACAACAAGAAATGTAAATGAACATTTAAAATAATGTCTTTTTTTAATTTATGGTCCTAAAATAACTTCATTTTCTTGATTTATTTTAATTATTATATTTTTCTTCTTACTGTTATTTATTTATTTATTTATTTATTTATTAAATATATCCTATTTGTTGTATTTTTTTTTATAAATAAAATATTTATTTTTATTATTTTATTGTACTGACTTTTTACGTTATTATTATTATTATTATTCTATTATTATTATTATTATTTCTTCTTCTTCTTCTTCTTCTTCTTAAGTTTTGATTGCATTAAATTGGTACAACATGGCCATGATTGTATGGAAGTGTGTTTCTACCACAGAATAAAACAATTTAAAAAAGGAAGTTACAACTTTTTATCTTTTTTTTTTGACTTTTTTTTAGAAAAACAAAATAAAAGTTCAGAACTGCGAGATGTAAACTCGCAATTCTGAGAAGAAATGTCGGAATTGTTAGATATAAATTTACAATTGTGAGAAAAAAGTCAGAATTCTGAATTAATATCTTGCAATTCTGATGTCTTTCTCTCTGAATTGACAGAAAAAGTCAGAATTGTGACAAAAAGTCAGAATTCTTAAAGAAGTCCACTTCCAGAACAACAATTCACAAATAATTTACTCATCCCCTTGTCATCCAAGATGTTCGTGTCTTTCTGTCTTCAGTCGTGATGAAATTATGGTTTTTGAGGAAAACATTTCAGGATTTTTCTCCATGTAGTGGACTTGATTGGTGCCCTGATTTTTAACTTCCAAAATGTAGTTTAAATGCAGCTTCAAAAGGCTCTTAAGGATCCCAGCCGAGGACAAAAGGTCTTATCTAGCGAAACTACCGGTAATTTTTTTTTGAAAAATAAAAATTTGTATACTTTTTAAGCACAAAAGCTCGTGTAGCACAGGCTCTGGGATGCGCGTTCACGTACTATTGAATCACGTCGAAAGGTCACGCCGAATGTAGGCGGAACTACAGACCCAGTGTTTACAAAGCCAACGCGCAAAGACTAAGAAAGTGCAAGTAAGTCCAACACTGTTTACAAACAAAAAGGTACAACGATGTCGGACGATTCTGAAAATAATATGGAGTTTTTCGCCATACTCTACCTTTTTTAGCCGGAGTACACAGATGATGAACTTAGACGTGATTCATAGTACTGATGGGAAGTTCGGATCATTTTACCGACTCGGATCTTTGAGTCTCGTTCAGCAAAATGAAATAATCTTTTTTCGAGTCATTTCGTTCATTTTAGCAAAATATAATTAAAATGTTACATGTTACTTCCCTAACACATCTACTGCTCACACAAATGTTGATCACACTACAAACAAGACAAAACTGTAATGCTATAAGAAACAGAAAAGATTAATTCATTGTTTACCTGGGTCTTCAGTCTATGATTAGCTCACCTCGCCTCTTATCTGACGAGTCGTTTGTTCATCACGTGACAGTCCCATAAGATAAACGAACGACTCGAAAAACCCGAAGACTCAAAACAGGTGCACTAATTCCAGTACAGAACCTAATAGGATGTTGCGCATGCGCGACTGAACGAATCACTCCCGAGACGACTCGTTCTTCACGAGTCACATTAAAGATTCGTTCAAAATGAACAAATCGTTCAAGAATGATCCGTCATTAATTCGTAGCATCGTGAACACGCATCCCAGAGCCTGTGCTACACGAGCTTTTGTGCTTAAAAAGTATACAAATTTTTATTTTTTTAAAAAAATGACAGATCATTTCGCTAGATAAGACGCTTCTTCCTCGGCTGGGATCGTTTAGAGCCCTTTGAAGCTGCATTTAAACTACTTTTTGGAAGTTCAAAATCAGGGCACCAATCAAGTCCATTATATGGAGAAAAATCCTGAAATGTTTTCTTCAAAAACCATAATTTCTTTACAACTAAAGACAGAAAGACATGAACATCTTGGATGACAAGGGGGTGAGTAAATTATTTGTAAATTGTGGAAGTGGACTTCTCCTTTATCATCTTGCACTTTTGACGTCTTTCTTGGAATTCTGACTTTTTTCTTGGAATTCTGAGTAGTTTTCAGAATAGTGAGATAAAAAGTCAGTCAATTTTGAGAAGAAATGTCGGAATTGTTAGATATAAACTTGCAATTGTGAGAATAAAGTCAGAATTGCGAAAAATAAACTCCGAACTACAAGAAAAATACTCAGAATTGTAAGATATAAACATAAAATTGGAAGAAAAAACTGAATTCTGAATTAATGTTTTGCAATTCTAAAGTCTTTCTCTGAATTGTGAGAAAAAGTCAGAAAACTCAGAAAAAATAGTCAATTGTTAGAGATAAGCTTAGAATTGTGAGGATGAAAAGTCAAAATACTGAATTAATAGCTTGAAATTCTGACATCGTTCTCTGAATTGTGAGAAAAAAGTGAGAAAAAATTCATAATTGTAAGATCAGTTTAGAATTGTGAAGAAAAAGTCAGAATTCTGAATTAATATCTTGCAATTCTGACGTTTTTCTCTGAATTCCCAGAAAAAGTCATAATTGTGAGATATAAACTTAGAATTGCAAAGAAAATCAGAATTCTGAATTAATGTCACAATTCTGGCTTCTTTCTCTGAATTGCCAGAAAAAGTCAGAATTACGACATATAAACTCAGAATTGTGAGAAAGGAGCCATAATTATGAGATAAATTTAGAATTGCAAAGAAAAAGTCAGAATTCTTAATTAACGTCACAAAATCAAAATTGTGAGATATAAACTACATTTTTTTCTATCATATGGTGGAAACATGCTTCCATACAATTTACTACTAATAAAGAAAATTAATAATAGAAAAATTTGAAAATAATAATTTGCAGCCATGATTTCTATGTTTGGTCCATATGTTCGGGGCTCTGTAAGGTTTAGAGATGATTTTTTTCCTAACCTTGAACTTTTACCTTGAGTGCAATGTTTTCAGAACACTGTTTTGATGCACAGTCCACTGCATTGATCTTCCTTTTTTTTCCTGTGTAAACATGTACTAGACAAACGTGTTTGACTGTCTAGCTGTCTAACACTGTCTAGTGTCTAGCCCTTCTTTTTATATATACCTCTTGTTTTTTTTTTTTGTTTTTTTTTTTGTATGCACAAATACTTTCTATGTGAACAGCCTTCAAGAAGCTTTTGGTTGTTTTCAGTTGTTTTCAGTTTCAGTTTAGATGACAGTTTTGGCTAACATTAATTAAGTTACCACAGTTTTAATGTAGAATGTAATGAAGAAACAGTGACACAGAGACATCAGAATATGGCAAGAAATGTTAATTTAAATACCTGATTGCCAATCAGATTAAGCCAATGTTATGGCTTATGCCTTTATTAACCAGATATTTGGGTAATTCAGAACATCCACTATAATCAAAAATATTCACTGATATCTGCATGTCTCGTGTCACTGATTATTGTTTTCCCAATAAACAATGACTGTACAGTTTCTCTTATATATCAATGATAAACAATGCTGACAAGACTGTTGCCTTTTATTAGCCAGTGAAAGAATGCTGTACAAATGTCCACCCATCTGTATTTCTTTTGTCAAAGCAGAGATTGCATATGCCTCCAATTTCAAGTATCTGACTGAGATCACGCAGACATATTAAAGTTATTCCACCCTCATAATTGGTGAGACTGACTGCAGCCTTCCTGCCTTCTGCTATCCAGCAACTTGTTGTGACATGAAAAATGTCCAGAGAATTTCCTTTCGAGCATAATATCCATTGATCAGAATTACACATTAAAATATAGTTCCTTTAACACATGTAGATCTCATAACGGGGCATGTTGTCACAACATCTTTGAAATATGAAGCATTAAACCATATATATGGTAATATTATATCCATCCCTCAGTAGGAGTAACAGTACTAGCTTGCAAATGAATGAACTCAAATGTTGTTTCGTCTTTGTACACAAGAGGGCGCCATTGAGCTTTATACATGTAACTGTATTAGTACAGGACATTAATATATCCTGAGAGTAGACTATAAAAACAGGGTGTGTTTGTTTCTCTGATCAACACTTGTCATGCTCATACCAGCCTTGGTATTTTTCCTCAGCCTGTAGTTTGTTTATAAAACCAGGTTTTGTGTCCGTGAGGATGTTTGATCTCAGATCTCATCCTCAGGGCAAGGGTGAATTATATTTTGACTCTGTGTATTTTTGTGTGTGTGTCTGGGATGTTGAACTTGGCATTTGTGGTGGTGTGGTCTTGGCGTGAAGATGCTCGCAAGTTTATGTTAGCAGGTCAGCAATCCAGGAGGTTACAATCCACAAATAACCACTGGAGACAGACTGGAACATTCACCCGTACTTCCACCTCTGTCTGAACTGCTCCAGTTACTAGAGATCTACATTTACTCACTGAATACACAATCCCGGCTAACTAATATTAACCAGGTATGTGCTTCACATACTGTATAAGTAGCAGTGGATCTCTAAAAGTGTAACCAACAGCTTAGTAACCACACAAAAACGCCCTAGCAACCAACCAGAACGCCATAGCAACTGCATCACTACTTTGGCAAAGGTAAAAAGCATTAAGAATGGGTTAGTAGCCACATATCAAGGCCCAAACAATCAGCAACAACACCTTAGCAACTCCATAGCAAAGAAAAAACACTCAAAGTGCACATAGCCACATGACAACACCCTAGCAACCACCCAGAATACCACAGCAACTGCATCGCTATTTTAGCAAATAGCTTAGTAACCGCATAGCAATGCAATCACCCACAACACCTTAGCAGCTCCATAGCAACCATCAAGAACATCATAGCAAAATGAGATCTACACAGAACAGCTTAGTAACCACATAGCAACACCCTGGCAAACACCCAGAACTTCATAGCAACGTTAGAACTACTCAGAGCAGCTTAATAACTGCATAGCAACAATCTGGCAACCACCCAGAACATCACAGCAACATTAGAACTACTCAAACCAGCTAACAGCTTAATAACCACATAGCAACGCCCTAGCAACCACCCAGAACATCATAGCAATGTTAGAACTACTCAGAACAACTTACTAACCACATAGCAACACCATAGCAACCACCCAGAACATTACAGCAAAGTTAGAACTATTCATAACAGCTTAATAGCCGCATAGCAACACCATAGCAACCACCCAGAACATCATAGCAATGTTAGAACTACTCAGAACAACTTACTAACCACATAGCAACACCATAGCAACCACCCAGAACATTACAGCAAAGTTAGAACTATTCATAACAGCTTAATAACCGCATAGCAACCACCCAGAACATCATAGCAATGTTAGAACTACTCAGAACAGCTTAATTACCACATAGCAACACTCTGGCAACCACCCAGAACTTCATAGCAACGTTAGAACTACTCAGGACAGCTTAATAAGCGTATAGCAACACCCTGGCAACCACCCAGAACTTCACAGCGACATTAGAACTACTCAAACCAGCTATGAGCTTAATAACCACATAGCAACACCCTAGCAACCACCCAGAACATAACAGCAAAGCTATAACTACTTAGAACAGCTTAATAACCACATAGCAACACCCTAGCAACTGCCCAGCACACCAAAACAACTGCATAGCAAAGCTTAAAGTCCACTAAGGTTAATTACCACATTTCTGAGTGTGAACTACTCAGAACAGCTTAATAACTGAATAGCAACACCCTGGCAACCACCCAGAAACATCATAGCAACGTTAGAACTACTCAGAGGTGCGTTCCCAAAAGCATTGTTAGCTGACTATGTTCATTAGTTCCACTGAACTCTGTTGGTAACAGTGGAACTTGCGACCATAGCTGCTTTTCGGAAACACACCCCAGAACATCATAGCATGGTTAGAACTACTTAGCACAGCTTAATGACCACATACTGTAACAACCCAGCAACAACCCAGAACACCATAGCAATGTTAGAACTACCCAAAACAGCTTAGTAACCATGTAGCAACACCCTAGGAACCACCCAGAACATCACAGCAAAGTACTCAGAACAGCTTAATTGCCATATAGCAACACCCTGGTAACCACCCAGAACATCATGCTACTTAGAACAGCTTAATTAAAACATAACACCCTAGCAACAACCCAGAACATCATAGCGGTGTTAGAACTACTCATAAGAGCTTAGTAACTACATAGTAACACCCTTGCAACCACCCAGAACATCATAGCAGAGTTGGAACTACTCAGAACAGCTTAGAGACCACATAGCAACACCCTAGCAACCACCAAGAACATCATAGCAAAATTAGAACTACTCATAAGGGCTTAGTAACCACATAGTAACACCCTGGCAACCACCCAGAACATCATAGAAAAATCAGAACTACTCAGAACAACTTAGAGGCCACATAGCAACACCCTAGCAACCACCCAGAACATCATAGCAAAATCAGAACTACTCAGGACAACTTAGAGGCCACATAGCAACACCATAGCAACCACCCAGAAAAACATAGCAAAGTTAAAACTACTCAGAGCAGCTTAATAACCACGTAGCAACACCCTGGAAACCACCCAGAACATCACAACAAAGTCAGAATTACTCAGAACAGATTAGTAACAATGTAGCAACACCCTAACAACCACCCAGAACATCACAGCAAAGTTAAAACCACTCAGAAGCTTAATAACCACATGACAACACCATAGCAGCCACCCACAACATCACAGCGAAATGAAATCTACCCTGAACAGCTTAATATGTAGCAACCAACCAGAACATCATAGAAAATTTTGAACCACTTAAAAGAAGCTTTGTAACCACATAGCAACACCCTAGCAACCACCCAGAGCTTAACAGATAGCAAATCTTAAAAACCACTCAGAACAGTTAACTCACAATATAGCAATGCTCTAACAACCATTTGTAACACCCGCCTAGAACACCAAAACAACAGCATAGCAGAACTTAAAAATCCACTCAGCTTAGTTACCACATAGTAATGCCATAGCAACCAAAGAACAAAACCTAAAAGCCACTCAGAAGAGTTTAGCAATTACAAAGCAACAGGAAATAACGCTTTTTATGTTACTATTTTTGAGTTCAGTATGTCGACAGGCAGTGAATACAAAGAAAAAATCATTTGATGACTACATAATGTGAAGCCCCATCCTACATTCCAGCTGTCAGTCAAAAGTTATTGGTTGCAATTGTGTAATTGTCTTCAAACAGACACATCTCAAACTCTTCCAGACAATAACTCTCGATGTGGGCCAGACAGGCTTCTGGAGACCAGCCTGCTGCAGGACGCAGTGCTGAATATGTGACCTTCTCAAGTCTACCTGATAAACTGTGTCGTCTGTGTGAGGGAGGACGTGCGCTATTTTTACACAACGACAAATTGTGAAGGAAATGAAGCGAGAGGGAGGGTTGCCAGTGGACGCAGAGACCTGTAAACTCCCTGAACCGAGACCTATGACAGAAATTTCACAAATGAGATCTCTTAAAAATCTTTTCCTAGATTAACTGTAGCACAAATGAAGGCTTTTTGGTGAAGATTTTCTGCTTTTTGAGTGCCTCAAGTCCCACATGCAAACTGTAGAATAAAAGAGATCGCAGTAGTATCTGCTGTCAGATTTGTCAAAAATATCAAAACCAGTAATCATGAATCATAGATCTCAATATGAACCCTTATATTTCCTCATTATTTCCAAGACCAAACTAGCTGAGCGATGCTAGTCACATTAATTTTACTGCTATACTCTTTCCCAATTAAGCAATAAAAAGTATAATCAGACATTTGATCAGTGTATGGGCTGAGCTAGCTGGCTAATCGGCTAGTACCCCAACAATAAGATTAGCTTACATAATATGTTATATTATGTACTGTCGTAAACAAATGTCTTGTGTTCCTATGATAAACTTTGCATTCTTTTTACAAAATGTACAAAATGTTTGCATGTAGTGAAACTTCACGTTCACTCAAAACATGTAGTGAAATTTCACGTTTACTCACAAAATGTTTGCATTCACTAGTAAAACTTTGCATTCACTCACAAAATGTTTGCGTTCTCTAGTGAAACTTTACGTTTACTCTCAAAATGTAGTAAAACTTTACGTTCACTCACAAAATGTTTGCGTTGTCTAGTAAAACTTTACTTTCACTAACGTTTGCGTTCTCTAGTGAAACTTTACGTTTACTCACAAAATGTAGTAAAACTTCATGTTCACTCACAAAATGTTTGAATCCCCTTGTGAAACTTTGCATTTACTCACAAAATATAGTGAAACTTCACGTTTACTCACAAAATGTAGTGAAATTTTATGTTCACTTACAAAATGTTTGCATTCCCTAGTTAAACTTCGCATTCACTCAGAAAATGTTTGCGTTGTCTAGCAAAACTTTAGATTCACCCACTAAATATTTGTATTCTCTAGTGAAACTTTGTGTTCAGTTGTAAAATGTTTGTGTTCTCTAACAAAACTTTTGCATTCCCAAGCAAAATTTTGCATTTTGCTTGTTTCCCCTAGAAACTTTGCCTTAATTTGGAAAATGTTTGTGTTCTCTAGCGAATCTTTGCATTCACTCACACAATGTTGGCGTTCTTTAGCAGAACTTCACGTAAATTACTTTGCATTCACTCACAAATTGTTTGTGTTCTCTAGAGAACCGTGTTCTCTAGCAAAATTTAGCATTTGCTCGTAACATCGCATCACGAAAATGTTTTGTGAGTACATTTTGTTCACTGACGAAACGTAGTGAAACTTTGTTCACTCACAAAATGTTTTCGTTCTCTAGTGAAAATTTACATTCACTGACAAAATTTAGCAAAACTTTTTGTTTACTCACACGTTTATGTTCTCTAGTGAAACTTTACGTTTACTCACAAAATGTAGTGAAATTTCACGTTTACTCACTAAATGTTTGCATTCTCTAGGGAAACTTTAGTTACTCACAAAATGTAGTAAAATTTCATGTTTACTCACTAAATGTTTGCATTCCCTAGTGAAACTTTACGTTTACTCAGAAAATGTAGTAAAATTTCATGTTTACTCACAAAATGTTTGCATTCCCTAGTGAAACTTTATGCTCACTTAAAAAATGTTGTGTTATCTAGTGAAACTTTACGTTCACTGACCAAATGCAGTGAAACATTAGTAAAACAAATGTAGTGATACATTTTTTAGTAAACATAAAAGTTTCACTAAATTTTGTCAGTGAGCGGAAATTTTCACTAGAAAACGCAAACATTTTGTGAGTAAACAAAGTTTCACATTTTGTCAGTGAACGTGAAGTTTCACTAGAGAATGCAAACATTTTCTAGTGAAACTTCACATTTCACTGACAAAATGTAGTGAAACTTTGTTCACTCATAAAATGTTTTCGTTCTCTAGTGAGAATTTACATTCACTGACAAAATTTAGCAAAACTTTTTGTTCAACTCACATGTTTATGTTCTCTAGTGAAACTTTACGTATACTCACAAAATGTAATGAAATTTCACGTTTACTCACTAAATGTTTGCATTTTCTAGGGAAACTCTACAGTTACTCACAAAATGTAGTAAAATTTCATGTTTACTCACAAAATGTTTGCATTTCCTAATGAAACTTTATGCTCACTTACAAAATGTTGTGTTATCTAGTGAAACTTTACATTCACTGACCAAATGCAGTGAAACATTAGTAAAATAAATGTAGTGATACATTTTGAGTACATGTAAAAGTTTCACTACATTTTGTCAGTGAGCGGAAATTTTCACTAGAGAACGCAAACATTTTGTAGTGAAACTTCATGTTCACTGACAAAATGTAGTGAAATTTTGTTCACTCAAAATGTTTTCGTTCTCTAGTGAAACTTTACATTCACTCACACGTTTATGTTCTCTAGTGAAACTTTACGTTTATTCACAAAATGTAGTGAAATTTCACATTTAGAGAATGCAAACATTTTGTAGTGAAACTTCACTTTCACTGACAAAATGTAGCAAAACTTTGTTCACTCGCAAAACGTTTGCGTTGTCTAGCAAAACTTTAGGTTCACCCACTACATATTTGTATTCTCTAGTGAAACTTTGTGTTCACTCACAAAATGTTTGCGTTCTCTAACGAAACTTTGTGTTCACTGGCAAAATGTTTGTGTTCTTTATGTTCACCCAAAAATGTAGTGAAACTTTATGCTCGCTCACAAAATGTTTGCACATCCTTACGAAATTTTGCGTTCACTCGCAAAATGTAGTGAAATTTCACATTTACTCACAAAATGTTTGCATTCCCTAATGAAGCTTTACGTTTACTCACAAAATGTAGTGAAATTTCACATTTACTCACAAAATGTTTGCATTGTCTAGCATAACTTTGTGTTTACCTGCTAAATTTGCAGTCTCTAGTGAAACTTTGCCTTTACTCACAAAATGTTTGCGCTCCCTATTAAAACTTTGTTCACTTACGAAATGTTTGCATTCTCTAGCAAAATTTCGCATTTGCTCATAACTTCACGTTCACTGACAAAATGTACCGAAACTTTGTTCACTCACAAAATGTTTCCATTCTCTAGTGAAAATTTGCATTCACTAACAAAATTTAGAAAAACTACGTTCA
>JAHKKF010531195.1:2350-14110 GCA_019740295.1 Labeo calbasu | reverse complement strand
ATTAAAAACCACTGCATGGATTTTTATCATTATAGGGTAGATTTGTACATACACTTCCAACACATTAATGTTTAAACAACATGTAAAAGTGAACTTAGCATCCGATGACCCCTTTAAGGCGCAAAAATACTATTTACATACGAGCCTGCATGTTCTGCATGTCTCTGTGTAAATGAATGACGCAAACGCATGGTTTCGTTTAATACACACATACTGACGCAATGTTTTCAGCCTCTGCTGCCTCAGTATACGAGTACATGAACACATAAACAATCTCTAGAACTGCTCTGAGAGTCACTTCATGACCATATTGCAGTTTCTTGTGAGAAAAATCTATTGTTATATACAAACAGAAACTTCTTGAAAGTGAAAGTTCTTCACAGCAACCTGTCAAAATAAAAGTTTGGTTCAACTTGAAGAAACTGTGACAGAAATATATTACATATTATGACAGAAATACAATATAATGATGTACTACTACTAATAATAAAATAATTATTAAAACATAATTTAAGGAATATTTACCAGAATTTAATCTTTGCGATTTTTATGATTTTTATTTTATGAAGTTTAGCAGCTAAACGCGGCTAAAGTAAACAGGTTTGTCACTCCACAAAGAGAAGAGAGGGGCGGGGCGAGCAGAGCTCATTTGCATTTAAAGCAACCAGAATGAGATGATTTTTGCAGAACTGATTTTGGCAAGGTAAAAAGGGTGTTGTTTTACACTACCATTGAGAATTTTTAACCAAAGTATATTATGAATGAATTAATGAATTTAAGAAAACAAAGCATATTATTTCATAAGTCCTTAAAGTCCTTATTTTAATTTTTAATAATTAGCTGTTAAATTTTGTCTGTTTCATGATTTCATTTAATTAGACATAGTTTTTGATTAATATTTTTAAATTTAATAAGTCTAGAAAACCTTAAAGACAAAAAAACAGAATCTAGAAAAATCAAATCAGAAAAAAAAAAACTAGAATTTGAAAATAAATAAATAAACAAAACTGAATTTTTTGGAAAAAATAAAACTGATTTCATAGGGCCCCATTTTAACTTAAACCTAAATTAAATATATGAAACTGGCATAAACACTTATTATTATTATTATACACATTACATAAATAGTACATTTCTTTTCACTTATGTATGCAGTCTCCAATAATGAAAAGGGTGACTTTCTGCCACAAAAAAAAGAAAAAATCTATTTGTCAAATTATCTAAAAAGTCGAAATTATGACAATGAAAAAAAAAATCCAACATTTCTGTCATCATTTTTATAAATTATGGAGGATTTTTTATAAATGCATAACTAAAGCAATTAATAAGAAGAAATACTAGAAATAATATTTTCTTGAAAAACATTTGTTTGTTTCATTTACAACTTGAATTTGTTTTTACAGTATGTGACAGAAATGAGCTTCCATAAAGTTCTAACGACTAATATTCCCTAGTTTTTTCAAATACTCATTATCTTGCAATGTAATGCAATGTAAAAACAAATGATCCACTATTTGAAGATAAATAGCTCTTGTTTTTACTGACAAACCTGAAACTCTCTGTGTGACTGTTTGTTTTGGGAGGAGCCCACGCACAGACCTGCAACTCCACACAGCAGAACCACAGAGACCTTCGATAATGAAGACGATCCTGTGAGGTAGGCAAACCAGGAGAGGCTGACACACAGAAGCAGTGCAAAGCAACACTGGAGGCCTGAGTATACGAACATACGAGAGAGGAAGCCAAATATATGTTTTAGCTTAATAAACCATTCGAGTGGCATAAAAAGCAAAAATGATGAATGTTACTGCTAACTTCCAGCTCCCCCATGTCGAAGATCACCCACGGGCACGACAGCGAGCGCAGTATAATTTAGAATACTGAAGGTAAGGTGTCTTTGTCTAAGTACTTATAACAAATGTGCCATTTTTTTTTGGAGAACCCTGACTTTTTGTTGATAGTTTTTTGCTATAAAGACCAGAAACTCTAATGAAGATATTCTGTGCTGATGTGGAACTAAAGGAGTCTCATAATCTCCTTTCAAGTGCGGATTTTCAGTGGGTTTGTGAATTATGCCGCTGTTAGTGGGACAGGCAGAGCTAAGTGTGCCGTCTCTCGACTCACAGTTTCTCAGTTTCAAATCCCCATATTAACAAACTAAACTTAATGGATAAAGGAAAAAAAATGTCTCCCACACAGTGCTGGCAACTAACTAAAAGTAGTGATGCTCCTAACTTAAGTTAAACACATTTGTCAGTAAACACACCAGCAGCTCAGATGTTTTTAAAATAGTGATGCTTTTTCTGGAAAGTCGCAGTGTTGCGTGACCAAACACTACATTGCTGTTTTTTTATTTTATGTCACAGAAATTCAAATGAGCTTGGAGAAAAATCAAACACACTCTTTCGAATGGTCCTCTCATTCAAGTGTATTTTTTGAACACCTAATTCATTCTGGTGAATCTCTTCGTTTAGATGTAAATTAACCCTGATCTTATTAGCATTCATAGGTATACATTCATAATGTTTATGATTATGAGACTCCTTTAGTACATTTAGTACATTTTTCTTTGCTTGAATATATACAAAAGCAAATGTAATGAATGTATAAATCCATTATATATCAACAAAAATGTTAACACTGCCACACAGATCTAATATTACGACGGCGTTTTAGTGCCAAGTTAATATTTTGAGAATAAAACCTAAATTGAGAATAAAGTCAAAATTGCAAGAATGTAATCGAAATACGAGAATAAAGTCAAAATATTTTGAGAATAAAGCAGAAATTACAAGAATAAAGTCAAAATATTATGAAAATAAAGTCGAAATTATGAGAATAAAGTTGAAATATTACAAGAATAAAGTCTAAATATTTCGAGAATAATGTCAAAATTATGAGAATTTATAACAATTACGAGATTAAAGTTACAATATTTTGAGTGTATATTCTAGCCTATTGTGCATGCAAATGGCCCAGATTGAGAGCGCCGGGAGATATTCCAAAGTCTTATCTTACAAATTCTTACAGTTTTATAGCAAAATACAAACAATATGTCTTAATTTGTTTTTCATGCTGTTTAATGTGGCGTGAGTTTGCTGTATTGGCTTTAGTTCAAGCGGTTTACCTTCAAAGACATAACCAACTGTTTTTATAACTCATGCGTGTTTTTAACATAAACTTGTCTGCATTTGACAGTTTAAGCACAATAAGACATGAAAGAGAACTTAGTTTAATACTCACATGCTGTGTGACAGCCGCTTTCTGTGCACGTGCTTCGGATATGCGCTCTCAGAAAACAGTGTGTTTCTTCTTCCACTCAAAATATGCATTTTCAAAATAATATATAAAATGATCTGTGGGGTATTTTGAGCTGAAACTTCACAGACACACTCTAGGGACACCTGACATCTTGTAAAAAGGGGGATAATAGGTGCCTTTTAAAGCAAAGTACACTCTAAAAAATGCTAGTTTAAACTTGGGTTATTTAGCAAACCCAGCGCTGGGTAAATATTGGACAGAACACATGCTGGGTTATTCTGACCCAGCTGGTAGGGTTAAAAGTTTTTACCAAACATGCTGGGTTATTTTATTAAAGTCAACTACTGTTTAAAAATTATTAAATTGCTGGTTTAAAATGGACTGGAACTTTTAAAAAACACACACAGAATTAATAAAGGCGACAGCAACAATAAAAAGATGAACATTTATTATTAAGCAAGAACACACAGAAAAAATACAAGACAAATTGAATTTATTTGGGTGAATACAGCACAGTTTACAATATTACATACATTTAAACTCGTTTAACAAGCATTTTAGACAAAAAAAAAATGTAACTGAAAATGTAAAAAAAATGTAGTGTTTTCATCCGTTCTCTGCAATCGCTTTTTACCAAAATAACGCTAATTCTCATGGCGGTGTGTTGCCGAAATCTGAGCTGGTGAAGAGCTGCTGTTCGCCAGGTTAACTGCAGACTTCAGACCACGGCCTCACATTTTACTCGTAGCTGAAAGATGCTGAGACTGACTCCAAAACCTGCCCATAAACAAACAGTACTGACATTAGACAACATATTTTAAGATTAAACTCAGTACAATAAATAAAATCCATTTATTTTATGCAACACAAAAGGCATTTCCATACTGCGAACAAACGTTGCTAATGCAGCTGACTGACATCTCGTCCTTATGTTGTGTTGCGTAAAACAATACAATTTACAGCACAGTGAAGACTTTATAAATGAAATAAAATGTATACAAACCTTTATTTCGCTGAAGAAGTGCAAATCGGCGGCGCTGAGAACCGCTCCCTCCTGTAGAGGACTCAAAAAGCCCATGCACTGACTGACTATAACTCAGCAGCTTGGTTGTTTCATCAGAGACAGGCTTAACCCAGTGGTTGGGTAGAAAAAAATAACTCAGCATTAAAAATGACCCAGCAGCTTAGTTACAGAAAAACTACCCAGCACCTGGGTAAAAAAAAATAAATAATAAATAAATAACCCAATAAAATGACCCAACAAGTTGAACCCAACATTTGGGTTAAAAAAAAAATAACCCAGCACCTGGGTAAAAACATACAAAATAACCCAATAAAATAACCCAATGGGCTGAACCCAGCATTTTTTAGAGTGTAGTTAACTAGTCATTGTTGGTAGCCTGTAACTGCTTTTTTTCCCCCTAAATAAAAAAAAAAAAAAAAACGATTCTTGACTGCAAAACTGTACTTTAAATTATAATTAACTTGTAGCCTGGCGAGGTAGTTTCAAAGTAGTTTTCCTGCACACTGCTCCTTCTCTTTTGCCAGCTTTAAATTTCTCTTAACACACACACACACACACACACACACACACACAGAGCACTGCATGCACAAGCCTTCCCATCTCCCCTTTGGCTTCTCCCTTCATTCTCTATTTCTGTAGGTTTAGCCACAGAAGAGGTGCTTGTATGGTTGCGTGCTGTTCCGAATGGCGTGTCTTCCTTGGCAGCGGAGCTTAGCGCTGACAGCCGCACAATAGTCAAGAGAGCTGGGGTGGGGGACAAAGTGGGAGTCCCATTTTCTGCCTGTTAAAGAGCAGCTCAGTTGATCACAGCACTGTTTCATTTACTTTAAGAGAGCAGATTAAGGGTCTGTGTTTAAATATGTGGCCGGTGAATTATCAAGTATTATAACTAGCTTTGGAAGATACTTGAATCTGACTGGCTGATAGGCCTTGCATGATCATACACCCCAGCAATCCTTAGCGTACCTCCTCATGCCTCATTTATTTTCATGAAAAACAGCAGGCCACCTTAGCCTAACGCTCGCTGAATATATTCACGCACAGTCAAATACTGGATTTACACACACGTACATCCATTTTAAGATGGGTCTTGCTGTACAGACTGGTTGTATTGCAGCATATGTCATGTTGACAGGCCTTTACTGTACTGTGAAAGCTATGTGGATGCTTGCTGTCTTCAAATATAAATTTTAGCATTAGCTGCTGGAGTACATTACATAATATACCAAATATAAGTGATTGGTTTCTGTAACTAGTGTTAATTCAGTATAATGCGTTACACTACAGTTAGGCTTAGGGTTAGTTATAAAACATTGTACAATAATTACAGTGGCAACGATCTGACTTCTTTTGTTACGCAATGTATTCCTGCGAGTGTTTTTTAAAGCATTTATATGTTCACTTGTGTGGTATTATGCTTACAGTACATAAGAGTAAAATGGAGCAGTAAGCATGTCAACATGAAGAAGAGATGCTGTTGAGGTGAGATGACAGACGTTGGAGTGTTGTCAGGTGCGTGTGTCATTCTGACCTCACCTCTCACTGCTTCCCAGCTCAAAATGTGTATGTGTGTGTGAGAGAGAGCGAGTGAGAGACAGAGAGTTGAGTGCACTTGTTCCTGCAAATATTTACACCGAGAGAGCAAATCTCGAGCAACAGTCATGAGCCAATATAAGTGCTGAGCCAAAATCAGACAGCAGATCAAACAATCTATGAACCATTTTTCAAAATCTCTCCTCCGTAAAAAGTACTTCTGGAAGATTTTGGCTATTTCTGCTGGATGCAGGAAATGTTGTGGTCCATGGTCTTTAATGTCAATTTACTCAGCTATGACATCTAAAAAAGCTTTTCATTTTTTTCCATGTCCTTTTGCAAATTTTCTGACGAGGGTATGGCTAAATCTGTATCTGATGGAGGGCATTATTTTGCGAGATGCATTATTATATTACAAGAACAGTGTTGCATGTCCATGTGAGGTTATTTTAGCAAACCAAATACAAAGTACCATGCTCAAAAATCCACTTGCTTTTTCAGCTATAATACTTAAACCCCTTGAACCAGCCATTAATATCCCCAGTATGTAATTTCTGTACCACTATAGCGTCACTAAATGAAATTGCAATAGTAATGACTGCTTCAAAAAAATGTTTCAGAGCACTACCCTGTCTAAACAAATAGTCCCACTCCATGCTCAAAAAAGTGAGCTTAAAGTCCCACAATTTAAACAGTGCTGCAGAGTCAGAGTTTACATTAGGGATGCAACAATACAGTTAGTCCACAGTTCAATGCGTACCTCGGTTTTTAACCACGGTTTTCAGTTTGGTTCGGTTCTGATATCTTGCCACTTCAGTGTGGGGTTTTTTTGCAACAAATTAACAAAATACTCCCGTAAACCTCTGCACACTGGAAAAAGCGTGGTTTAGTATATGTCTGCTTAATTTTTCTTTTGAGAGAGGTATTATTTTTTCGATTTTTATGCAAAATAGAATGGACTTCATTCATACTGGACTCCTGAGGGCGCTGTGTTCTTCAAGCCATCTCTGTATTTTCAGAGTATAGAATTTATTGTCTGCCTCATTCTGTGATAAGCATGCACATCAGATCACACAAGGAAGTTATTTCAAACACTTGACTGATGTTGTGAATTAAAAACAAGTTATAATGTTTTTTATAACTTTCGTTTTTAATAACTTTTTTGTTGGACAACAGGTTTAGAAAGGCTTATCATTACATATCATTAGAAGGGAAGATGCACTGCGTGTGTTGCTTTTTCAAATACAAGCAGGGAAGCGTTTACTCATTTCAGCATGTGAAATCACGGGCACACATACAGCAAATTCCGAGAGAAATAAAACAAAATTGTTATTTAAATGCAAAACCAAAAAACTGCTCAAAAAACAAGCTTGTATTGAACCATGGATGTCGTACCGAACAGTTCAATATTATATTGAGAATTGTGACATCCCTAGTTTACATAGAAATTAACATACAAATGACTAGATATATGGAGAAAAGAAACATTGTTCTTCTTAGTAATAATCTGGTTTACTGTAAAGAGAAATGGGGGTCTTGCACAGCTGATAAGTAATGCTTTAAAATTTGTTGTCAGACATACTTTTAAAAAATAAATATATATTGAAGCAGCAAGCAGAGTTGAAAGAACCATCACACCCAGAGCCACCTCCACCCAACGGT
The DNA here is from genome assembly GCA_019740295.1 of Labeo calbasu. Lineage (NCBI taxonomy): Eukaryota > Metazoa > Chordata > Actinopteri > Cypriniformes > Cyprinidae > Labeo > Labeo calbasu. Next base: position 6,630 of record JAHKKF010531195.1, on the reverse strand, counting down.
CTTAGGAAAACAGTGAATGAGGGGCAATATGCATTCAAAATGGTAAACATTGGAGGAATATGTCCAAGTCATTTATATTTGCCAAACTTCCTGCTGCCAGCTGGTGGTGCTTCGACTATAACTGAATATTGGCATGTAGATGTCTTCAGGCCAGGACTTTTATCAAACATATGAAGTTTGGGGCAGATCGGACATTGCATAGCTGAGTTACAACAACTTCGCTTTCCATTGCAAAACATTGAAGTTTGTTAGGCCGGCATGGACACACCTTTTAATGAAAACTCAAGATCTTCACAATTTAACATTGTAAAGGCCTTTAGATTAGATTGACCAAATACAATGTTGACGTCTCTAAATCTATGACTATAACTGAATATGAGCATGGATGTGTGTTTAGGACTGGACTTTTATCAAACGTAAAGTTTTGGGCAGATCAGACATTGTAGGAGTTATAACAACTTCCTGTTTCATGGCGAAACGTCGAAATTTGTCAGGCCGCCATGGACAAGCACATGGACAACAAAAACTCAAGATGTTGGCAATTTAACATCACAAAGGGCTTAAGATTACACTGTTCAAATTTGGTGTTGATCTGATAAATCTCTAGGAGTTCGTTAAAAACACCTGAAGATTTCAAAAACAACACAAAAATTCAAATTAACGGACTTCGTGTTGGGTTTCGGACTTTGCTCCAAGAGACTTTCTTGTAGGTGTTGGTGTGTTACATGTATCTACCAAATTTTGTAAATGTATGTGAAACGATGAACATGTATAGGTCATCAAGCCATTTTACCACACCCACTTCTGAAACCAGATGAAAATTTTTGCCACTTCTGGTGTGTGCAAAGTTTCATGAGTTTTAAAGCATGTTTAGGCCCTCAAAAATGTGATTCATTATTGCAGAAGAAACAGACCAATTCCAACATAATAAATTGCTTTACAGAAAATGTACACATTTCAGCTGTATGACAGTCAATCCATCATACTAAATTGAGTAAACTATAAATGGTATACATATTATGAATTCTAAATATATGTGAATTCAAGAATATAAAGTATGAAGTTTCAAAGAAACCTTAAAAAATAAACAATATGGTTTGGTAAAATGGCAAACAGCAATGTTGCTTTGGCTGAAAACTTGAACTGAAAAGTTCAGCAAAGTTCATAAAAGTTCACCATATCTGAATAAGCCTTATTTATTTAAATTTAACTTTTGAGTCTACGCAAAAATTTGTAAGTTTTTATATTAGATTTTCCACTGTGATCCAATTCCTTATCATCAGAATTAGCAATAAATCGAATAATCAATCATGTAAGTCAAACCAAGATCATCTAATGAAATTGATAAAACAGTTGTGTAAGGCTTGTCTGGTAGTTGTTAAAGAGATTATTAATAGACTATGTATTTTTAAGTTTAATTGGCTACACCTCAGGCGACAAACCCTTAGAGCTCAACGTGTGTGAGTGTACATGCACACCATTTAATGAGATTCAAACCTCGAGCAAACGTCACAAAGCACACATGAGCAAACTTCAGCCACTGACATCAGAATTTGTCATCTGGATAGTCTATCAGTAACACACTAGACTACAAATGTTCACACAGTCACAGCTTAAGTCTCAGGTGTGTGTCACTCAGCGGAAAAGTGAACTGCTATAAGTACCACTGTCAAAAAAAAAAAAGAGACAGAGACAGTGAGAGCATGTTAGTCAGGTTGACACTACAGCTGTTCACTTATTTACCTGAGCGACACCAATAACTCTCACAAAAGAGAGTTAGTTACAAAATGACAGAAAACATGAGTTAATCAACTAGACTTAGTCAACTAGTAATAACAGAAATATGAAGGTTGTTCATTTTTGTTGGTAAACCTCCAGACAGACCAGCAACAAACCAAGTTAAACCATTCTAAACCACCACAGAAATTACACTGGACTTTAGCGTAAAGACAGAGAATAACAGAAGGTTTTGCACAGGTACAATATCTTTGAGCATAATTTCAGTGTTTGTGTTTGCACGAGCACCTCTGCTATATATTCATAAAGATCTCTGTCCTTATTTTAAGGGTGTGAGATCTAAGACGGCTCACCTCCAAAGAGGAAGCCTTTGATTAGAGGCAGATCATCACAGGTGATGTTGTGCACCAGCTGCTGTCGTCTCAGCTGACACACTGTCAGAGCGCAAAAACACACAGCCTCTAATGAACCTCAGGCCTACCTGGTTAAAATACACCTCACACGGTTCTGTGTTTCAAAGCTGCACAATACTATTCTCAACACAACTCAAACCAGAGATGAAAATTCAACTCATGAATTTGAAGAAAAAGACAGTTTCATTACACAAAATACTTGATTCTGATTGGTCAATTGTGGCATTTGGTAAAATGTATTAGAACATAACTGACCTTTCAACTGGAAAACCTGTTTCCTACATAGCTGTGCTCATGTTCGGTCTCTCCATGGACTCTATAAATAAGCTAAGAAAAAAAATGTCAACTCAAATCAATATTTCATATCCATCCATATATTTAGTAAGCAGCCACAATCGTTATGGCAAAATAAACAGCAGACTCTGTAGAGATGAAGTGCTCCTGGACACGCCGCAGACACTTTTTTTCCCCTCACATTATAGAGTAATTAATAAGCAGGATAATGCACAGTGAGATGGTCATTATCAAATAAAACTCTCTGGATGATACAAGACCCCTTGACTTCAAATTAGATCCAGATCACTCTGGGGTCCTGTACCTTTCCCTTCCTTGTTATATTCAGACAAGACACTAAGACAAATTGATTACTGGGATGAATTAATGAGAAGTGCTGGGAAAGCCACTTAAATGTTCAGCTAGATCACCTAATCTACAGAAAGATTAGCTTCATTTAGAGCAGCGTTCCTCAAACAGGAGTTGGAGCCAACTAAGAGGTCTAAGCAAAAAAAAAAAACCCAAAAAACTATTGTTCTTATTGACATTTTTTGGAATCATGGTTTAGGTTAATATACCAATATGCCCAGTTTCCAATAGTTTCCAATTTTATATAGTTTGAGGAAAAAGTAAAATAAGCAGCTTTGCAGCCTATTTGGGCGAAGGGGTCTTTCAAATATTGTGTTGGACAAAGGGGGGCTTTAGGGCAAAATGGTTGAGACGAAGATAGTCAGTACATGCTACACAGAAAAAGTAGCTTGCTACATAAAAAAATATGAAGCAGCTTAAACATTTGCAAAATATTAAATATGATATAGGGCTGTCACTAGCAATTATTCTGGTAATCGAATAATCTGTCGATTATTCTGATGATTAATTGATAATTATAAATCATTTTTAAATTATAAGATGAACAACAGCCTTTAAAAATACTTAAAATACATATACTGTATAATAGCAAGAGACAATAATAACTAGTTCAAATAAAGTATCAAAGGAAAGAAATCATATGGCGGGGGTCGGCAAGTAGGTTTGGCATCGGGCCCAAAAAAATTTGCGCCACTAGATCCCGGGCCGGAACATAGTCAAAGGATAATTTAAGAGATTAACTGATGAAAAATGCAACTAGAATTGCCTGTGACAGACTGTTACAGTGATTTTTGTAACTTGTAGTGAGCTGTTACTCCAGGGTATATACAGGAATCAATTTTTCTTTTGAAGACTCTTTACATACAGTACTGTGCAAAAGTTTTAGGCCACTAGTATTTTCACTAGTATATTAAAAAATGGTTTAAAGTAAGTTATTTCTATCTTTTGCTGTAGTGTGTCAGTAAAAAATATCGGTTTATATTTCCAAACATTCTGTTTGCCATTAATTGTAATAATCTAGTGAGATTTTTGTTTGCACAAGGAGTCTAACAACAGCCAGTGCTCCACACTGATCTTATCTCATCATCATCCAGTCTTCCTGGAATGACATGAAGAAACAGAACAAACTGAAACAGAGTAAATCCAGAAGAACTGTGGCAACATCTCCAAGATGCTTCAAGAGACCTACCTGCAAAGCTACCTGAAAAATTTTGCGCAAGTGCACCTAGGACAAAAGCTGCTGTAAACGCAAAGAATGGTCGCACCAAATGTTGATTTCATTTAGTTCAGGTAATTGATAAAGAAAATCTATTTATGACAGCATCCTCATTTTACAGCATTTTTACATAAGTGCCTAAAACTTTTAACAGTGCTGCAGCTTTGCAGGTACGTTTCTTGAAGCATCCTGGAGACTTTGTCACAGTTCTTCTGGATTTAGTCTGTCTGAGTTTGTTCTGTTTCTTCATGTCATTCCAGACAGACTGGATG
>JAHKKF010531193.1:15633-29176 GCA_019740295.1 Labeo calbasu | reverse complement strand
AGCTTCCCTGAGACGGTTTCTGACAGTTTGTGCAGAAATTCTTTGGTTATGCAAACCGATTGTTGCAGCAGCTGTCCAGGTGGCTGGTCTCAGATGATCTTGGAGGTAAAGATGCTGGATGTGGAGGTCCTGGGCTGGTGTGGTTACACGTGGTCTGCGGTTGTGAGGCCGTTTGGATGTACTGCCAAATTCTCTGAAACACTTCTGGAGACGGCTTATGGTAGAGAAATGAACATTAAATTCACGGGCAACAGCTCTGGTGGACATTCCTGCAGTCAGAATGCCAATTGCACGCTTCCTCAAAACTTGAAACATCTGTGGCATGTGCTGTGTGATAAAACTGCACATTTTAGAGTGGCGTTTTATTGTGGCCAGCCTAAGGCATGCCTGTGCAATTATCATGCTGTCTAATCAGCATCTTGATATGCCACACCTGTGAGGTGAATGGATTATCTCAGCAAAGGAGAAGTGCTCACTAACACAGATTTAGACAGATTTGTGAACAATATTAGAGAGAAATAGGCCTTTTGTGTACATAGAAAAAGTCTTAGATCTTTGAGTTCAGCTCATGAAAAATGGGGGCAAAAACAAAAGTGTTGGGTTTATAATTTTGGTCAGTGTATTTATTAAAAAAAGTGTTGGCTTTTGTTTGAACATGCTTGTGTGTCATCTTCGCTTGTTTCCATAATCGTTGTTATGCCAGGGTTATGTACATACGTGTAGGGTGGAGATATCAAAATAGGGACAAGGTCCTGTTGGGATATGGGCATGTTTATTCTGGTGCTTTTAAATATCAACATCATTTGGCAAAAATTGCTTAGTGCACCTAGTGTATTGCTTAGTGTGGATATTCACTGTACTTCAGAATCACAGATACTATGTTTTGGAAGTATGTCCAAAATAAGAAGCTTTGTCATCTGAACCAATAAGTAACATGTCTGCCGGTTTTGCTCTGACCAACTGACTTCATTTTCAGAGTGTCTATTTACACTACGTGCAAATAGCCCGCCTTGTTGGCAGAGGCTATTTACACTAACTCCGCCCACCAATGTCTCATTGGGATGCTTAACACTATAAAAGTTCCCTGTTAAACAACAGCTCCAGTGGCACAGCTGATAAATCGTGTACTGTAGTCTTTTCGACACAATCGACCCGGGTTCAAATTTTACTTTTTTTTTTCTCCCTTTTCAAATCTCATACCAGAAAGACATTTATTTTCATTAAAAATTAAGGATATAGTCGAAAAGTTGAAAATAAATGATTGGTTAAGGTTTGGGTAGGTAGGGTAGGAGGGCTTATTTGTCCCAATAAGGTGGCATCCATTTAATAATTTGAAGTAAAACTATAATGTACACTCAATAAGTTATTACTGCATACTGTTTTATAATCTACTACAATACTGAGGTGCAGATGATTGCCTCTATTTGTAGTAAGTATTATAAACACCAGAAAATCTTTCTATTTTATCAAAGTGTAAATTGAATCTATGGCTATTTGCACTTAGTGTAAATAGAACATATTGTTATTGGCACTTAGTGTAAATAGCATCTAATTGCTATTTACGCTTACTGTAAATAGCCTCTATCGTGGCTGCCTTTTTAAAAATATATATATATATATATATATATATATATATATATATTAAATAAATCCTTGTCATGAGTGTAATCTAAAGAAATTCTTTTAAGCTCAAAAAGCAATTTAATTTTCCTCAGAACTCATTCTCTTTTAAATACAAATCTTTTAAGTACAGTGTAATCCCACATATCTGTAATCAGATGCACATTTAAAACTGTATATAATCTAATATCAGTCACTTACATGTTCATGTGTTTCATTACCATCATGCACCGTTTAAGACTATTCTCAATATGACGTTTAATTATTCCAGCTGCTCTAAGAAGAGGTTACAAATGATCTGCCAGCTGCAGCATCCACATATACGGACCAATTTTCACTTTTAACTACATTGTAAAAAACAAACAAAAAAAACCCACACAATTTGTTTAGTTAACTTAAAATAATTTGTTACCCTGTTGCCTTAAAATGTTAAGTTCAGTCAACTCAAATATGTTTAGTCAACTTGAAATGTTAAGTCGTACTAAGTGACAACTTAGATATTTGAGTTGACTAAACAAAAAATGTGGCTTGTTAAACTTAAAAGCTGGGCTTGTTAACCAGCAGCCTTAAAATTTTAAGTTGAATCAACTCAAATATCTAAGATGTCACTTAGTACATCTTAACATTTCAAGTTGACAAAACTTTTTTGAGCTGACTGAACTTAAAATTCTAAGGGAGGCGGGTAACAAATTATTTCAAGTTTATTTTAACAAATTGTTTTTACGGTGTAGTTGCTTATTAGCATGGTTATTATTAACAAATTGGCTGTGTATTTGTACTTATAAAGCACATATTCTTCATGACCATATTCTGCATCCCTAATCCCACCCAATACCTAAACTTAACAACTACCTTACTAGCTATCCACCTTTTTCTGAACGCGGAAGTCTCGCCCAACTGGGGCGGTGCTGCACATTTCCAGTCTCTGGTGTATCTAGTCAAATTAACATATTTTCCGTGCCAATAATATAATATTAAACCTGCGCCGATTTTTATATTTAGTTATATTAAAAAATGTACATTTTTTAAATTTAATATGTTTCTTTTTTTACCCCGTTTTAACGTAGATTTCAATAGAGACCAGAACGTGAAAGCATCCAAATGAAAGTTAGAATCTATCATGACGCCATTCATTGGTTACTCAGTAAAAAGGTGGATTAAGAAGCAGCAAATTAGGAGTATATTGAGGCAAAAGTCGTAGTCAATGGTTTGTTAATAGAGAGAATGAAAGTGTTACTGCGATATAGCTTACTAACTGAGACTCCTTCTTTCTTTATGTACGCAGACGTGACGAAATGACTTAAAGGCGAACGGCGGCAAACTCGGAAACCGACCCAAACCGCTCAAATTAGAAAATGTTATTAGCAACTTGCATTGGTTATAGCATACAGCTGAGAAAGAATTCAGTTTACTATTCATGAATATTCATCTACAGAAGTACAGGTTAAGAGCAGCAAAGGAGATATGGGAAAATCAGTACAGTCAATGTTGTAAAAGCTTAGTTAAGAGGTCAATACGTGTTCCATATATATGGCATGTCACTCTCAAGACTAAGAACCCTCCAGAGTGAAATAGCTCTTATATAATTTGCTGATGCGGCTATGGGTCAAATGACCAACATCACTTGTAATGACTGTAATAACCTGAATAATCTTACCTGAGATGAAGCCATTTGTACGTTTATTGATTCTACATCGAATGCGATCCGTGTTGAATAAGAACTAATTTTGGTGATATTATTTGGATCCTTCTGACTTCTCTTGATTGATCTGATTATGTGCAATTGTTTGGATGATTCTGACACTGACTCATATGATTATGAATGTTAAAATGTCCTTGCATCCTCTGCAGGATTGAAAAAAAGAAAAGATTTTTATAGTTCAACTCCCCCACCCCTCCCTGAAAAATACAGCTAACGTCTTTAATCCAAAATCCAAGCTACTGTTTGACTCTCAGTCACCCGATAGTCTAAAATGAGTCATGCTTCCTGTCTCAGCCTACCATCCAGTTCTGATTATCCTCTTAAAGTGCCCCTATTGAAGGCAGTGAGGTTTAATTGGCTATGCAAATAGTTGGCACACCAGACTCATTACCTACGAGGATCGCAGTAGGCTCACGATGGGAGGATGACTAAGAAACAAATTGGCGTTTTCAAGCCTCACAAGCTTTTTCTCCCTAAATACAAAGACTCTAGATAGACTGTGGTGGGAGAAAAGAAAATCAGCCATTCTCTTTGTTGCTAGAAGAAGTGCTGGGTCCTTGTTTTGTAATTCCCTCTAGTCAGAGTTGGGTTTTGTAGCTCATTTAGAATGACTGCGGTGGTGTAAAAAGCATCGGACCAGCACGGGGTGCGCAGGGAATCCCCACGCTAACTCAAACACTCGCTGTCTTTAACACCGAACATTAGCATGTCAATAACAGCACAGCATGCTACTGAAGACATAGGGGGATTAGTTTAGTACAGCACGGGGTTGTCGATAAACCAGACGCTTTTACCTCAGAATTCCCACTGACATGTTTTCACTGTGGACAAATCGATTGGTTTTCTGTTTATCTCATTTAGCATTTATGGAACAGTTGAACAGCCTGCGCACCCCTCGCCATTAAACCACATGAAGCTTTCAGCTGACAAATTCTGTCCAATAATTTTGTAAGACCGTCCAGTGGTCTTGGCAAACTTTGTCCAAACTATACATCCAACAGAGTGGCATGGTCAGAAGATTATTGTGTGATTTGACGCATTAAATAATATGTTTGTTGTTGCACGTACATGGTTTTCAAATCCCTTCATTCTTCCAGCAATGGTGGCTCACTTCTTGGGAGAAAAATTACCACCAGCTGCTCAATCCTCCTTTGTAAACATAATTTGTGCAACTGATGGACCTTAATGGGATTTCTCCGACATTCATTAAGCTGCAATAGCCATTTCAAAAGCACATGCACCCTGCTTCTCAGCACTGAGAGACTGGACACTAGACACCAGTAAATGTCAGATGAAAGAAGCCAAGTGGAGTTGGACGAATTAAAAATGAAAAGTAGCATTAGGAAGTCTTGAAATCACATCTTACTTTGTGGGTATGAAATAGCAATAGCCAGCTGCTGTTCTGAAGCTGTTCGGTTTTAATGTGCTGAGTTTAACCTGTGCAATAATGGAAAACAGACAGAAAAGCACCAGCAGATTTTGTTGTAGCATAGTTTGGTCTGTACTGTATAAAGATTTTATGAATCTCCTGCCACCCTAGTGTCCTCATCATGTTTGCTGACATTACAAAGCAGACTTGCATAGTAACTGTTGCTATGCTTTCCAGGTCAGTGAACATTTTGGTGGTGGCACCCTTTTACAATGCTTGGCAGATAGATGGTGGTGTTTAATTTGTATGAATTCATACAATCTCATTTAAACATTTTTGTACAATCAGCTCAAGTCCCATTGATGGTTATTTTTACTGTGGATCTTCTTTTTTTTCTCTCTCTCTCTAAAAATTGTACATTTACATAGAATTTACATTGTATAGCCTGAATTCATACGAAATCTGCACCTTGTATAATAGTTATGTTTTCCTGTAAGATCTTTTTGGAAATATGTGTGAAATTTCACAGGCTAAGAAAAAAAAATCATTGTCCATTGTAAATAGTATAGAACCACGTTTCTGCCAAAAGAAAAAAAAACGGTAATTGTGATATTATATCTCCCAGTTCTGACTTTTTTCTCAGAATTGTGTAATATAAACTCACAAATTTGAACTTTTTTCCGAATTTTGAGATACATACGCATTTGTCACAATTGCTCGAGTTTATAAAAAAGTCAGAATTGCGAGATATAAACTCGTAATTGCAAGAAAAAAGACAGAATAGCCAACCCGTTCCCATGAAAATTCATACATGGCTAATTCTTATGAATTCGTACGATTACGAGTTTCCCAATTCATATGAATTCATATGAATGCCCTACACCTAACCCCGCCCCTAAACCTAACCGCCACTGGGGTCAAGACAAATCATAATTGCAAATCATCATCGTAATTGCAAGAAAAAAGTCAGAATTTGCAACCCGATCTCATGGAAATTCGTACATATTTTATGAGGTGGCTAATTCGTACGAATTCGTAAACTCGCAGTTATGAGTTATGAACTGAGAATTCCAAAATTTAAACTCACAATTCTACAAACATATCAGTCTTTTTCCCCCTCAGAATTGGACTTTATAAGTCACAATTGCTCGAGTTTATAAAAAAAAGTCAGAATTGTGAGATATAAACTCGTAATTGCAAGAAAAAAGACAGAATAGCCAGCCCGTTCCCATGACAATTCGTACATGGCTAATTCATATGAATTCGTACAATTACGAGTTTCCCAATTCATATGAATTCATATGAATGCCCTACACCTAACCCCACCCCTAAACCTAACCACCACTGGGGTCAAGACAAATCATAATTGCAAATCATCATCGTAATTGCAAGAAAAAAGTCAGAATTTGCAACCCGATCTCATGGAAATTCATACATATTTTATGAGGTGGCTAATTCGTACGAATTCGTAAACTCGCAGTTATGAGTTAAGAACTGAGAATTCCAAAATTTAAACTCACAATTCTAAGAACATATCAGTCTTTTTCCCCCTCACAATTGGACTTTATAACTCACAATTGCAAGTTTATATCTCACAAGGAAAAAAAACTTACAATTGCGAGATATAAATTTTGCTAAATCGTACATTTTTTACGAATTTCCCAATTCACATGAATTAGTATGAATGTCCTACACCTAACACCGCTTCTAAACCTAACCGTCATTAGGGTCTAGACAAATCACACAAAATAGTACAAATTAGCAACCTTGTAAAATAAGTATGAATTGGTCGTGAGATAGCATTGGAATTGCGAGATACAAACTCGCATTTGCAAAAAAATGCTGATTTAAACTCGCAATTCTGAGTACATATTAGTCTTTTTACCCCCTCAGAATTGGACTTTATAACTCGCAATTGAGAATTAAGATTAGTCAAATGAGTTGGATACACTACAATAAAAACACATTTACCAAATAAATGACTTGTTGTGCATCAAAATTCAATTTTGTGCACAAATTAAATTTAAATCTTTGGATGTTTTTTCTCCAAAGTTGTAATTGCGAGATGTTGAACATGCTCTGCTGCTTGTGTCAGTAAGAAAAGAGGTTGACAGATCCACCAGCCAAGCACAAGCAGAGCTATTTACTAGCTATCTGGTGTTTGTTCAAGGAATGACATATGACTGCCCTCTACTGACCACGTTTTTCCTGCATCGTAGAATTCGTTTTGTGATCAGCCACATTTTTACAGCTCAGCATCATTATACCAAAATATCTGAGTGCAGAATGCTGCTACTGACCAGTCAGGATGAAATATTCCAGAGAGCCATGTAATAAACACACATACTCTCTCAGGGCAGTGTGTGAAACACCAAGGCGAGGCAGAAAATAGTCCTCTTTGAATAAATCTTAGTAGCATATTAAATTGCCGTTTGAAAGGTAAATGAAAGTGGCCAGTGGCGTGTCTCCCAGTTTCAGAGATTCAGTGCGCTTTCAGAGTCAAATGATGGTGAATTTGGCTCAGGTCTGCTTAAACTGAATTTGTAAGCTGCTGCAAGCCCTCTGGCTCACTAGGATGTCTGTACACATTACTAATGTTGTAAATTTCACCATGATCACCGTGATGCATAACCCCTTTTGAGTCTGCACAATATCCATTTTTCTATATTTTAACTGGCTCACCCAAACAGTGTTCATATTGAATTAAATTCTGTGTCACTTTAATGCTGATATTGCAATGTCTCATCATTTATGAGTTTATTTAAAACAGTTCAGTGCTGAATTCCATATGAGTGCACTGTAGTAACAGTACCAACCCAGGCTCATTGGAAGAAAAACACACCTGTGGCAACATTTTTGCAAAATGCCAAGTTCTGTCATGAAACTCTAGATGGCGCAGGCTGATAGGTTGTTAATGCAAATTCACAGTGTTAAACTACTTGGCACAAGTTGATTAGTTCTTGTTGCATACGCAGCCAATGAGCTTGCTGCTTTACATTTTAATGGCTGGTTAGAATTCACTAGAGCAGTTTGCAGCACACCTTCAGAGTTCCTCTGAAACCCTCCACCTCCCCAGCTCCACCTGTATATATACAGCACCATATCACTAAATGCACTGGCAGTAGAAAGTTCCTGTACTTGCTTTGCAGCAGTAGCAAAAATTTACAGTACAGCAACAGCAATAACCAACGTCCAGCAGCAATTCAGCAGCGTAGCAGATATGTTTAGCCAAGAACAAATACATTGACATTGTCATATCCATTCTGAGAGCTGTCAAGATAGAAATGGCATTACGTTGGTTCTTGTGTGTTTCACAACACTTTCAAAGTGAAATGTTTAGTGAGTGGCATCCAAAACAGATTAACATTAATCTGAGTGTTTCATGTATCACCAAAGTTCGAAAATGAAATCCAGTCCAGTGAGGGGCGCTAAAAAGTTGATTCGCATTTGAAAATGACCACCTACCCTAAACTGACAAAAGGCAACATGAGATAAAAATACATTTGCTAAACAAGCATGCCATTTTAGCTTGCTAAACATGTAAAAGTGTTGGACCTCTTTTATTGCGACTTGTGTTTTTTTGGATAGTACCAGGTGGGTTACAGAGCACGTTTACTGCATCAGAAAAATCATTAGATCCATCTTTTCTCACTGAGGACAACTGAGGGACTCATATGCAACTATTACAGAAGGTTTAAACACTCACTGCCATTAAAAGCCAGGGGGGTGAAAACTTTTGTATGTGAAGATCAGGGTAAATTTAACTTATTTTTCTTCTATTGCCTCTGAAGGGCAGTACTAAATTTTAAAAAGAGAGAGATTTAGGCGAAATAAGCAACATGTACACATCTTCATTCTGTTCAAAAGTTTTCACCCCCTGGCTCTTAATGCATTGTGTTTCCTTCTGAAGCATCAGTGAGCGTTTGAACCTTCTGTAATAGCTGCATATGAGTCCCTCAGTTGTCCTCAGTGTGAAAATATGGATCTCAAAATCATACAGTCATTGTTGGAAAGGGTTCAAATACACAGAAATGTTGAAAAACCAAAGAATTTGTGGGACCTGAAAGATTTTTCGAAGAACAGCAGGCAGTTTAACTGTTCAAGACAAACAAGGGACTCATGAACAACTATCACTAAACAAAAAAAAAAAACAAAAAACAGCTGTGGATCATTCTGGTAACAACACAGTAATAAATATCAAGCATATGTAAACCTTTGAACATGGTCATTTTTATGAATTCAACTATTACTTTCTCTTGTGGACTATATGTAAACGTCTTTTATGTGTAATATCTTAGTCAGGTCAGTACTAAATAAAAAATAACATGCATAATACTGCAAAGCTGTATGTAAACTTTTGACCTCATATAGATAGCTACGTTTTGGTGTTTTTATAAGAGGCATGTATTTTTAATGAGCCAAAATTACACAACTGTGTCATTTTTGGCAAGCATTTAGAGTACAGAGTTTAAATTAACCTGCATTCAAGAGCAATTTGCCCATGAGTTATTCAAAATGAACAGACTATTTTTTTTAGCATATTCACATTTGAGTAAGTCAAATGATAATTGAGTTTCTACCTCAAAGTGAAGGAGCGCCGTTTAATTCAGAGCTAAGGAGGCTGATGTTGACTAAATCCATTTTTAAACTGATAATTAAAGCCTAAGGCAAGAGTATAGTGTTGTCTTATTGATGAAGCAGTGTTTAAACTCTCGTTTAATATCTTGTTAAGTCGTTAAATCATTAACATACTAAATACTATCTAGTTTCATCAGTTTATCTGTCAGATACATGCAAGGTCCGTTACAGGTCACGAATCGTGCTCAGCGAAAACAAAACCCAGAGGCAGCTGAAAGTAGCATAGTGTCGCATTAGACACTACCCAGCATGCCAGTTGATGCTGATGTGATCTGCAATGTTCTGGCCAGATTATAACACAAAAGAGGAGCAGTAATTTCTACCAGCATGCTCGACAGCACACAAAAGCTTTAAAGAGGCTATCTGTAACTACTTTAACTAGCAGGTCATTAGAGAAACTACTACAACAAGCAACCCGGTGACAAACACAAAACCTCTTTTTGCAGTTCAAGTGCTTCTGCGGCGCAATTATGAATACAGTTTTAAAAGGCTAGTTTGTTGCATTGTTATATATTCAATTTCACAAAGATGAGATAATACAGCAAATGCTGATTAGCAAGCATTACTGTAGTGCTGGTAACTCCATGATTAATCATATCAAGGCATTTTTAAATAACAATCGCATTGCATTGCAATTTAATCATTTCAAATATGTCTTAACTATTATATCATTACTATTATTAATTAAACATAATTACACATAGTACATTTAATGCAAGAGGCCAAACAACAACGTGAACTGAATTACCCAAATCATTAAGGCCAGGCACTTTGGTGTGTCAATCCTGTTTCATACTGTAAGAAGGACACGACTGAAGACTCAAATTAAATATGAGCACACTCGGTGTCCAGAGATGAAATGGTCACGGTCACTATATAGTGAATCTACAGGATTAAAGAATCTGATTGGTCTCAGATATTTCACAGTGCTCGTATCGTGAGCGCAGCGGCAGCAGCTGCTGTTGTTGAGGGACTGGGGGCTGTTGCCAGACGGAATAGCACAGGTGGGGAGGGGGCTCTATGTATCACTGCTTTTCCAGAGGACAGACACGGAGGACAGATACTTAGCAGAATTAGATTTACTAAAGGGTGACTTTATTGTTTTTAAAGGTCATTTGCTTATTATCCCCTCATGGCTCTTGGTGCTCCTTTTGCATTCTCATCCAGAACACTGTAAATAGTACATTTTGTCTTTATAGACATTTATGTAGTATGGTTTAGAAAGTAAGAAGAGTAAGAATAGACAGAATTTGTGCTCTAAACATTCTCCTCACTTGGTGAAATCACTAATTTCATGCAGGGAACGTTCCCAGATTACGTCTTCTCTCTCTTTTTATTGTACACCAGGGGCGTTTCCTTCGACGGGGCAAGGGAGGCAGTGTCTCCTCAAAAATTGGATGAGAAAAAATTCATTGTACAAAAATAAAACAATGCAGATATTATTAAACATGACATGAGAAATGTATAAATCACTCGTTTTTCTAAAATAAACTGTCTAACAGGTACACCAGAAGGTAACGTTACAGCGGGAGTCCGCTTCTCTCTCGCCTCCCCTGAACCCGTTGAGTTTTAACAGATGCCCTAAAGCGTACGGTGGCTTTGGTGGGAGGGTAATTGAGAATGAATGGGGGAAAGTCACGTGAGAGGAGGTGATACCTCTATCGCGATATGACCGGTTATGATTGACTGTGATTGGTTCATGCGATAAATCCCGCCTCTTATGTGTGCGTTCCACATTCCATGTTCGCGAATCAGTCTGAATGAACAATATAATGACGTTAATGGGAAGACTAATTAAAACAAGTCAAAATAAAACTTCAAATGGCCTGAAAACATGATCTGTGGGTTTTTAGTGAGCAATCAGCTTGGTGAAGTTGAAGGTACGAACTCTGATGATCTGTAAATAAGTTTATTATGAATATGAGATCATAAATAATATGGTATAATTGTTTAAATAAAATATATCTATACTTTAAATTGTTACTGCCTTGAGTTATTGTTTTGGAAAGTTTAGAAATGAAAATGAGATTTATACTTGGTTAAATAAAAGGAATATCTTATTAATAACATTGTTCATTTAAAAATGCAGTATAGATTTTTATTCTGATAGTGTAAGTAATGTTTATTTGACCAAGAAAATATGACAGTGACTTTGTTTCATTTCTCGTTGCATAAATTGTTTCTAATTTAACTACTTCGAGGGTTGAAAGCTTTTCATTTTTCTTTTTTTCCCATTCTGCGTGATTTTGCTTTTCACAAGAACATGACCTTTAATGAAACATTAATAAAACATTACCAAGGCAACATCAAAACCTCATATATTGAGAATACAAGATGGAGTAATTGAAAAAATGTGCATTTAAAAATTTTAATTTCTAGATCTATCAGACCTTTTTTTTCACAAAAGAACATATTTTGAAAAAATATATTTTTTCCCCCATATAATGAAAGCCGGTTGGATCCATTGTTGACGCCAAGCTTTTGTACAGCATCAGGGAGAGTAAATGATGTCAAAATGTTCATTTTTTGGGTGAGTGATCCCTTTAACACTTTAGCAAGCGATGGTAGACTATTAAAGCCAAAAAAAAATGATGTTGCAATTTTTTATGCCTCTCGCCTCCAAAATGGAATATCCCATTTACTTCTGTCAAACACATGTGAGGTGTGTATGAACAGCATGCTCCTGAACCCCTGCCACCCATGTGCTTCAGAAAGGAGTTGAGAATGCATGTCAGTCATGTTATGATGGTGGTTAGCAAAGTGTACACATTCACACATACAGGCAATCATTACCTTCTCTTGACAAGAAAATCAGGACTCAGCATAATGGGATTGTGCCATTAGTGTACAGCTGCCAGACATCATTAAGAAAAAGGTGAGCCGTATACAGCATGAACGGATGAAGTTGTTTGGCACACGGAGGGTGGGCGGCCACGTGAGACACCGCTGAGGAAATATGGCCTGGCATTCTCGCTTTAGCTTCTTAGCTCTTCTGCTACTATGAGCCGAGCTCTTCCGGGGGTAACAGCTGCTGTCCCCGGGGGTGTTATGGTTCAGTAATGGGAGTGTGTTTACGTGTGTGTCTACGACGGCACGACTAAAGTGGGCCAGAGATGGCAGCCAAACACAAGCTCAAAGCCCCGCAGTGCTGAATTCAAGAAAGCAGAATAACAGCCCAGCCTGAGGCCTGGCAATCTGTTTTCCTGCCTTTTTCCTCTCTTCCTTCTTCCTTTTTCTGTTTCTCAGCTGTTCATTAGCCGTCCATTGAGAGAGAGCTATGGGTGTTAGCGCTCCACTTGGGGCACCGCGAGCTGGTACAGAGCAGATCTGGCCATAGCGGTGTGTAACTCTTTGTGGCAGCGTCGGGGAGAATGAATAATGCAGCCATGGTAGCGTCACTCGGGGAACAATTGTGCTGGTTAATATTCATGGCATGGAGATTCAGATGGCGTTGTGAATCGCTTTACAGTCTTTCAAGAGCTTAGAGTCCCTCAGTAAACTAACCTTGCCTGTGTGACACATATGAAAACAGGGAGCGAAATGGGAGATAACACTTGCGGTATGAATCGCACTGCTTGTCTGCTACATGAACAAATCGTTCACATGTGAACTTGTGTGAGAGGGCACACGAGTGTGTGTGAGGGAGGCCAAGAGCGCCTGCAGCAAGCAGCCCCGGCCTAGTGTTCTTTCAAATGCCTACGTCAGAACTGTTTTCAACAGAAACACTGTGAATTTCCCCCACAGGACTTTGAAATCTGCTTAATACAGAATTCCTTGCAACCACACAGATTTATCTGAGGAGTAGAATGATATTGTTGGCTTGTATGCTTTGTCCCTTTGGTACTTGCGAGCGCTTCATGATCGCATGAGTTATGGCTGGTCATTCAGGGGTTTTATAGATTACTGGGCTGAATATCTGGGGCCTAGCAGCTTGAGCCAGCACAAACCATCTTTTGGCATTAGAATATATGACCCTGGACCACAAAACCAGTCTTAAGTAGCATTTGTATATTTTTATAGAAATAGCCAACAAAACATTGTATGGCTCAAAATCATCGGTTTTTCTTATATGCCAAAAATCATTAGGTAAGTATCATGTTCCATGACAAAATTTTGTAAATTTCCTACCGTAAATATGTTAAAACTTACATTTTGATTAGCAATATGCATGGACATGCAATATGCTAAGAACTTCATTTGGACAACTTTTAAAG
>JAHKKF010531193.1:0-15583 GCA_019740295.1 Labeo calbasu | reverse complement strand
AAGATTTTCAAATAGTTTTATCTCAGTCAAATATTGTCCTATCCTAACAAACCATACATTAATGGAAAGCCTATTTAACTTTCAGTGTATAATCTAAATTTTAAAATAAATTGACCCTTATGACTGGTTTTGTGGTCCAGGTCACATATTACATATTACTAGTTATTTTTGCACCTGACCTTATTGAATATGCTTTTTATGGCTTTTTCCTATTCACACCCAAATTTATGGAAGGAGAGTAATAAAATTAATCGTGCAACGCGATTTACTAAAGTTTGTGCTCGTCAAATTACTGGTATTTGTGCCATTATTTAACGCCCAATAAATGCATGTCATAAAGCAGGCAGTAATTTGCACTGCGCTTGGTAGATTGCGCTGGTCATTATGGAAATTATCTGGCTGCATTTGTGTTGTTTATTGTGTGCGTTGTTAGTAAATCACGCGCAAAATTTTCCCGTCCCATTGGTGCTTTTATGGAATTGCAAATTTGCCCTGTTTAGTAGATCTGGCCAATAGTATGAATGTTTTATTTGTAGGACCCTATGAAATTCATTTTATTTTTTCGCAAATTCCATTTTTTTTCTCCGTTTTAAATTTTCTAGACTCATT
Organism: Labeo calbasu; assembly: GCA_019740295.1. Classification (NCBI taxonomy): domain Eukaryota; kingdom Metazoa; phylum Chordata; class Actinopteri; order Cypriniformes; family Cyprinidae; genus Labeo; species Labeo calbasu. The sequence continues at coordinate 14,974 of JAHKKF010531193.1, read as the reverse complement.
CTCTAGACTAGAATAAAAATACATGTCTAATCGAAATCATGAAACTTACACAATTTAACAGCAATGTTTTAAAAGTTTAACAGAAAATTACATTTTTAGGCCCTATGAAATATTTTTCGTTTTTTCCACCAAGTTCTGTGTTTTCCAGTTATTTTCGAGATTCCATTTTAATGGTCTCATTAAATTGTAATAATCAATCTCTAATGAATTGATTTTATTCATTTTTAATTTTTTTAATTTAGGTTTGATTGAGATTTTTTTTAAATATATATATTTTTTCTGGTAAATATTAAAAATAATGTTTTAATAATAATTTTATTTATTATTAGTAGCAGTACTATCATTACATAAAATAATATATTTCTGTCACAATTTCTTCAAGTTAAACTGAACTTTTATTTTGATGAGTTGCTGTGAAGACCTGTAAGTTTCTGTTTGTAAATGATATGACAATAGTTTTTCTCAAAAGGTAAGATTATGTTTATGTGTATATGTACTCATATTTTGAGGTGGCAGAGGCTGAAAACACGCGCCACACGCGATTCAGTACGTGTGTGGTAAACGAAACTACGTGTCTGTGCTATTCATTCACACAGAGACATGGAGAACATGCAGCACTCATATTTAAATAGTATTTTTGTGACTTAATATTCACAGACACTAGTCCATATCGCATTTTGATTTGAGTGTACTGACCTCCTTTTGATTTGTTTGTCCAAAATATGGCAAATTCCGTGACATTCCGTGTTATACAGTAAATTCCATTTTTATGACTGGATTCTGTGATTCTGTCTGCGTTTTTCGCATCGCAGAAATCATAGAGCCCTATGTTTGTGAGTCTTTAATATTGCTGAAGGTGAAATACAAGCCGTCAGTGCTATGTACTGACACCACAAAGCAGAGCGCAGGCTAAAAATGTTTGAGTGGTTTGAGAGCTCCCACGAGAGGGACAGCTTAACAGCAAAGTTCACCTGGTAGCATAGTTTAGTATATATAATGTGATATACTATAATTCTATAATAGTTTTTACACATTTGTTTTCTCTTGCAAATGAGCCGTGTGATTGTAGATAAGTGACCGACTACATAAACTGACGTAGAAATCACTGCAGTAATAATTCAGTGCTGGTTAGTGTTAATGTAACAGATTTTAGGAAAAAAAAAAATCTATGATCACTATCGATTTAAAAAAGAAAACTTGAAAAAGACTTAAGATCCAAGATCCATTCAAAAGTAGGTACCAGAGATGGAAAGAGTTCTCAATAATCACTGAAATCTCACATTCAGGTCTTCATCTAATTTGGTGTAAAACAAAATGCCTGCTTTTTATGATCCAATCAATTCCCAGTTCAATAAAATCAAGTTCTGCCCCATTTCTCCCATTGAAAATCCTGTTTCACTAGGGAATACATCATATTAGGCAAGTAAAATGGGTTGCGAATGGCGTTTCATGATAACACTGATGTTCATAATGATAAAGGACAGAACTTCCTCACCTTCTGGGGATTTTGCTCAAAACTTTAGTATAATACAACCAAGATGTTACAAGGTTATTTCCCTTGTATGTTCTCATCTCACAGTTGCATCTCTGAAAGCTAAACTTTCCTGTAAGAGTCGCCCAATCTGTTCCTTAATGTGGAACTCCATCCTCAAAGAGATGTACTTTCTGCTGATATTGCTACACATCTCTACTAATGGCTTTATATTCCTGCCCTGGAGCGGCATCGTTCCTGCTCTTATGTAATGATTTACATATTTAGCTACGGTTGTTATTACTTCAGCAGCTGGCAGTGTTGGGTTTTACACAATAAAAGAGCGTGTTGATGGCACCGATATTTGTTAACGCGTTCTCCATCTAATTAGCATCACGCTTTTGCTAAGCGCCAGCCGTGCATTGTTCCCGGGGTTGTTTTTCGGCATGCGGGGTTGTTTTGACACTGGGTCAGGTGGGGGGAGGGGCCCTAAACTAAGCCGTTAATGACTGAACACTAATACTCAGGTGTAGATTAGAACTAGCAGCGCTGCGTGTGGCTTTAGTGTTGACACTTCTTTTGTTATGATACGCGTCTGGTTTTCAGATAAGGCATTTATTTTGAGTAGGTGCAACTGAATATAAAATGAGCTGCGGATGACCTGGACTTAATATCCAAAAAGCGGTAAGTCTTTGCTACGTACATTATTGTCAAGAGATCCAACAGAAGCAAAACGGATCCATACTGAGCACTGACTCACGAATATATACACAAACACGACTGTTTCTCAAGGTTCCCAGCTGGTGACTGAGTCTTTCTAGCTGACACCACGGTGCTCTTTGAGCTCTGTATGGATTACGAGTGATCCTTTTCTTCAGGCTTGCCTCAGGTCTCTGTCACAAGCTCATCTCCGTGTACATCTTAACATATGCATGGCTTATTCTCCAGGGCTCATCCACGCAGCAGTCTCTCTCAATCGTGAGGGAGAAACAGCAGCCTCAGCCTCTGTTTTTGCTCGTCACCACCGAATTTGTGTGCCTTTTTCTGCTCTCTATCACAAACTAAACAAAGAAGGTTTGTCTTACCTTACGTAGATGCAGTTATTTCCACCACATGCTGCTGCTGCTGCATGCTTCATTCATTAAAAAAATCCTTCCATCTCTCACTCTTTGTCTTTGTGTGTCTCTCTTGATTTCTCCTTTTTTCCTCTTTGCTTTTAGTCAGAGCATCCCTGTATTTGTTTGTGCTGTGGCTTCTGGATCAAACTGGAAACACAGACTGTAATTAGGAGCCTTGGGGACGAATCTGCCGGTAGATCTCCTCCGTTTTCCTCTCTTCCCTGTTAGACGTACTCTCACTCAAGCCCACAGTCCGAGAGAGAGGGATGTGAGCAAGACCCTGCAGTAATGGTGTGGTAATTTGCTTGGTGGTTGTTCTCCGTCTCTCCCCCTGATTTCTCTGTCTTCATTCAGCGAGGCTCAGTCGGGCTGTCAGAACGCATGGAGACACATCTGTGAATGTGTTTATGTGGCTATAACGTAGCCTCTTCGGCGAGGCAGAGACCCCCTCCTTGCTCAAGATGTGCTCACTAATGGCATGTACCATTATGGCTCAGAGCAGGGTGGGCTGTGAGGGAAGGAGGGGGAGAGAGAGAAGGAGTGTGAGGGGGCAAAAGGGGAACAAATAGGTTTGGTGGACAAATTGAGTGGATGTTAGTGGTTCTCTGCACGAGTGCATGTACGTTATTGTTTGACGTGTCTTCCTCTCATTGTACGTAAAACAAGACGGAGGACATTTTGCTGTACTGTAAGTTATTCATGAAGATTTTGTCACTGCTGTTCTTTGAAGTAATAGTGAAGTACACATTTGAAATATGCACCACTATTTGAACAGATGGTTCACCCAAAAATTCATCATTTGTGAACCTTTGAAGACGTAGCTAAACCCAGTAATTTTTTCAACCTGATCTTTTTCAACCTGTTTTTCAGAAGATGTCACGTTTCGTGACATATTCAATGTGAAATGTCCACTAAGTGCCGCTAAACGAGTGTTTGTTTTTTCCTGAATGTTACATGTTATGTGGCATTGGTTTTGTGCGTATAAATGCGTATAAATCTAATACTCTGTGATGTTTTTAAAATAACGTACCATCTGCACTACACCTAAATCTACCCAATAGTGTTAACGAAAGCGAATGTGACGTAAAAACGCAATCACAAGCTTGCTGTTTTAGCTTGTTTTTCAATCTCTCATCTTTCAGCTTGTTCATTGTGCGTCATGTTTATCAGAGGATTTGTACCCAAGGATTCCACATCCTAAGTCTAATTTCCATGCTGGCTGAGCTACCAAAGCTTGTTATGTCCAGAAAGTGAAACATATGGAGCTGTAATCATAACTGTGTACAAATTACAAGTGCTCGCTGTTTGACCACCTCTAGTGTTCATTTCTGCTGTGATATATACTTACTGGCACATGTTTCGCGTCTTGTGAAAAAAGTTCCTACAGGTATGTTTTCATCATGAGATCAGGTAGAATTTTTTTTTTGATTTACTGTTTTCTACATAAAGTCATCCTTCATAAGGTAAATAACATTCTGTCAAAATTAAACTTTGATATCTTTAATATTGAGTAAGTAAGACCATGTCAAAGATTGAAATCAGTAAAAAATAACGGTTGAAATCAAACTTTGATGCTTGTTATCTCATAATTAGATTTTGAGACTTTAGCCTGGATTTCACAGACAGGGTCACAGTTACTTACCCTCATGTAATTCCAAATCTGTTTGACTTCTGGGCTTTTGTATCCCAAGATCCTTCCAGCATCTAAAATGTGTCAGTTCTTGACTTCTTTTGTGTTTAACACAAAGGAAGTTACTGGAAAAGTATAATAAGCATGCAGCAACAAAGTGCTTATATGTGGCCCTGGGCCACAAAACCAGTCATAAGGGTATTTTTTTTTTTTAATTCAGATTTATTCACCTGAAAGCTGAATGAATAAGCTTTCCATTGATGTATGGTTTGTTAGGTTAGGAGAACATTTGGCCGAGATACAACTATTTGAAAGTGTAGAATCTGAGGGTGAAAAATCACCTCTTAAGTTGTCCAAATGAAGTTCTTAGCAATGCATAATTCTAATCAAGTTTTGATATATATGTTAGGAAATTTACAGAGTATCTTCATGGAACATGATCTTTACTTAATATCTTAATGATGTTTTGGCATAAAGGAACAGTCAATAATTTTGACCCATACAATGTATTTGTGGCTATTGCTAAAAATATACCTGTGCTACTTAAAACTGGTTTTGTGGTCCAGGGTCACATATTATATTTGTTTATAGTTAATTCATAGTTTATAAATTGTTAATACATAATATACTGTACAAATAGTAAGGTCTTCATTCATTGTCACTGTAATGAACTAATTATTAATGTTTAATTGTCTCATGTTTAAAAGGTTAGTGTTTGAAATCCTTTGTTACAACAGTAGTGAAGGAGTTGTTAATGGTTTTTAGGAGTAAAAGTTCTCACCTTTAAATGATCTCACGGAAAATACAAAAATGCTGTTAATTACTTACTGCTATTAATTAATTACATGTGCCATGGTACTCTCATGAATGAAAGAGACAGTTTTTTTTATTAAAGTCATAATTCTCGTAGCTTCACAAAATTACTGTTGAACCACAGATGTCACAAGGACTATTTTTCAGTTGAGCTGCTGTCCACGAAGGGTCAGAAAGCTAAAATATCTAAAATATCTTAATTTGTGTTCTAAAGTTAAACTAAGGTCTTACGGGTTTGGAATGACATGAGGGTGAGTAATTATTGGCAGAATTTTCATTTTTGAGTGAACTGTCCCTTTAAATCACGATATAGTCATCTCTGTTATCTCTTATATTTCTTTTTCTTCCAGGCAAAATTTCTGCATATTACTGGTAATATGAATAGGGATCCAAAAAAAGGATACAGATACGTATGATATTTTAAAGGCATGTAGTGCATGACACTAGCATCGGCAAGGTCATGGGTTTGATTGCCAGAGATTCATGAACTGATAAAGTGCAAACCTTGAATGCGAAAAGTCTCTGCTAAATGCATGAATGTAAATGTTACATGTCAAATTATATATAATTATAGTGTGCAAAATGAATTTTCTAAATTATTAGACTTTTTCAAAATGATCGTCTGCCTACATATGAAAAACAAGCTAAAAAATCCCATAAATTTGCCTTAAAAAGGAGTAAGGAGCATCTTGAGATGAGGGTATTAGAGAGACCCCAGCCAACATGAATAACAAGTGCCTAGAAACACCCTAGCAATCATATAACAGCACACTCCAGCCATATTTCCAGTACCAGAATATCATAGAGACATTAGGGTAGGCTATTTTTAATTTGAGACAAAATAGCACCCGTCACATTTTCCTTAGAAAATGTACCTAGTTTCTATATTTGCTCACAGTTCTGTATGTGACTCTTATAAATGTCATTTTGTTATAGCCTCTCTTTCCATCCTCCCTTGAGAGCCAATTCTCCGTAGGACTTTTCCATCTGGGTTCATTTCCAAAAAGCCTAGCGACATTTTGGAATCGTGTGGGAATATTAAACATTCGGACATGCGGCCAATGGCAAATGCACATGTACATTGAACAGATGGATCTCTGTGCAATCTGGAGCACATGATCGAATATGCATCGGTGTCACCTCTAACTCTGGCCTTGGCAAAGTCCTTTCTATTGTGTTGGTAACAACTGATTTATAGACTGATGAATAATGTATAGGCAAAGTCTTTCAAGCTCAAAGTAATTAATCATTTAGATGGGAGATCAACTATTCTGTTTTACAGCTGATGGTATGAAAACACAAGGGAATTTATGTCAGGAATGCATTTGATTTTATGTCAATACATTGATGCCAGTTAATTGTAATAAGCGGATGATTTAACAAACTCGCTTTTCGATCAGACGTTAACATTAATTATATGCTTCCTGACGCATTTTTGATGCGGAAAGGATCCTGCGATACAAAAGCCCAGGCCTAGGGTCGATGTCGTCAGGATAAATATGTACAGGCAGAGTGTACAAACCCCTCTTAATGCGATGGGTCAGCCCAGTGGAGAGAACATTTGGAGCTCTTGGAGTAATACGATGGCGAGACATTTTAAATAAACATTAGTTTGTGGTGTACCACCCGCTGACAGCATGAGAGCATAAGACAAGTCAGTGTTTGTGCAGCCTCACCCAGAAGACGAGAAATTATTCAAGTGTGACACAGAGGATGATTGTCAACAGGCACTGAGGTCAGTCAGCTGTAGAGAGGGAACCAGCGAGCACTTAGAATACAAACAAAATGTACAAATAAGATGAATTGGAATTGAATTGGCTATGTCCCGCTGGATAATGACTATGAATTGGAATGACAGAAAAAGCAACCTGATGGTATGGCAGTTTGTACATATTTTACAAGGTGGCTAATTCGTATGAATTTGCACAATGTCACTCGTACGAATTTGTAAGATTTTTGCTAAATCGTATGTATTTTACGAGTTCCTCAATTCGTACAGTATGAATTCGTTCAAATGACCTTCCCCTAACCCCGCCTCTATCATTGAAAAAGGAGATTCAGTGAAATCTATGTTGGAAAGTTAAATAATTATGTATAATAACGTATTTTATGGAAATTAATTATCCTTAATTTAATTATTTTTTGGCCAAAGAAAACAAAAAAATGACTGTTCTACAATTTCTTCTCTTCCATGTCAGTCTTTGGCACGCGTTCACTAGAGTACCACAATGCAAATACTCTCGAACGTGGTACTCTCGCGTTTGCGTGACACGGAAGACAAGATATTGTTAAAATAAAGTCATTATTTTTTAAATCTTTGCGCTCGTAGCTTCATAAAATTACAGTTGAACCACTAATGTCACATGGACTATTTTAATGATGTCCTTACCACCATTCTGGGCCTTGAATGTGGTAGTTGTGTTGCTGTCTATGAAGGGTCAGAAGCCTTTGGATTTCATCAAAAATATCTTAATTTGTGTTCCAAAGATTTTTGAAGGTCTTACGGGTTTTGAATGATATGAGGTACACTGTAAAAAAAAAAAAAAACACAATTTGTTGAGTCAGCTTAAAATAATTTGTCACCCTGCTGCCTTAAAATGTTAAGTTCAGTCAACTAAAATAAGTTTAGTCAACTTGAAATGTTAAGTTGTACTAAATAACAACTTAGATATTTGTGTTTGCTAAACTTAAAAGATGGGTAAGTAACCCAGCTGCCTTAAAATTTTAAGTTGATTCAAATCAAATATCTAAGTTGTCTTAGAACTTAAAATTTTAAGGCAGCCAGGTTACAAATTGTTTTAAGTTGACTCAACAAATTGTTTTTTACAGTGTAGTTAATCACAGAATTGTCATTTTGGGGTGAACTATCCCTTTAACAGACATCTTTACATTTTAAAATTATTTTGTTTCTGTATTTTAAAATGTACCTCATTCATTTATACGATTTTTAAACAAAATAAACGACTTGTATGATTTATTTTCACACAAAATCTGTTGCTCCATAAATGTTCAATACAAAGGTATATATTTTTCTGCAATCATACACTTTGGGCGCAGCGAAAAGCACATTTTTTTCTTAGGGTGTGCCTTTAGCCCTGTTGTACCCTACAAGTGCTCTGTGTTTTACCGCCTCTAGTGTTAATTTCTATTGGAAACAACAGTATACTGATTAGTACGTATTTCGCGTCTTGGCAAAAAGTTCCCAGATGTACGTTTTCGTCATGAGACCATAGCTTCTTCCAGTAATAGTCAATCTTCTGTCCATCCTGAATATGCATTGCCAGTTCTCTTTCCCATTTTTTAAAAATATATTATTCTGTGATATTTACTAAGTAAACTGGATGACCTTTAATTTAATAATTTGACTTTTATTATTAAATGCTATATTAAGCTTAGCCCTTTCTTGTTTTCACTGTGAATTAAACAATGTCCTTAAAGTAATAACTTTTCTCAGTACACTATTATAATCTTGCTTTATGCTATTTCAAAGTTTCTGATGGAGAACTGACAGAAGCACTAACAATCACAGAGGGAGGAGATGATGTTAGTGGAAAAGATGAAAAGCTACTGAAGCATGCGCTTGAATCCTGCAGTTGCATGCTACATTCAGCTGAAGGGCGTTATGCGGTATTTTGAGGGTGACACTGTTGCAGCTTTCAGACCTTCCCAGTGTGAGTCAGAATCTGTGGGCATTAAGTTGAGCTACAGCCATAAATGTCACTGTAAACCATTTGTGAAAAATAAAAGTGAAGTTAAAATAAAATAGAAGGTTTATTATTTGAACATCAAAAATGAAAAGCTATTATATTATGTTTTATATGTAAATGCAAGAGACTCATTTGACAACTTTTTAAGTAGACATCAAATCTGCATCTGTTTTTCAGCAGACTGTGGTATATAGGGTTCTTTTTTTCTATTTTGTGATTTAATTGTAATGGAAAGTGTTTAGATGAGAGATCCAGCCATGGGAAACGGAGCGTGCGTCTGTGACAGCTGTGCCCAGGGCAGTACTCTGTGCCGAACATTGGTGCCCTGGGTCAACTATGACTGAATCTGCCACTGACTTGAGGGAAGGATAATACTCAATGTACTGTTTTTATAACAATATGTAAAGGCAGAAAACAGAATTACTGATTTTTAAAGGAATATTTCACCATATAAGGCCATCAAATATAGACCCTAGCCTGGCCCTGGCCCTGGTCGGAGATGCTCAGACCCTAGCTTGGCCCTTGTCTGACATTTATCAGAATTCTCGCCCCAAGTCTGACCCGAGCCCGTCTTCCCCCACCCCTTCTCCCAAAACAGCTTATACTACTGTTTAGCTAGTTCAAATAGTTCAGTTTTGTATGTAATGGCAAAGTGATTATATTTCGTTATGTTTTTTTTCCTAAGTTAATTTAGAAAAACGTTTGAAGCATTTTTTTTTTATTCGTTAAATATAAGTTTTTTGTTTTTTTAAAGTAATGACCAAGTCGCCAGCGGAAGACTGATAATCACAATATTAACAAAACATTGCAAACAGTGCTTTTATAAAATAAAGAAAACACATGATGCACTTTCTGTTGTCTCCCCTGTTGAAAAAAACAGCATATGCTGGTTAGGCAGGTTTTGATGCTAGGATGCTGGTTTTAGCTGGTCCTTAGCTGGTTTATGCTGGTCCTTTGCTGGTTTATGCTGGCTCTTTGCTGGTGCTTAGCTGGTTTAAGCTGGTCCTGGACCAGCACATGACCAGCTAAGGACCAGCAAAGAGCCAGCATAAACCAGTAAAGAACCAGCATAAACCAGCTAAAACCAACATCCCAGCATCAAAACCTACCTAACTAGCATATGCTGGTTTTTCAACAGGGTCAGCAGGAGCGCTTCACAAAAATGAACCGAAACTCAGCGAATACATACGTCACAGACATGATAAATATATCTATAGAAAGTTTTACATTTTTACGTAATGAAATAAAACAAATAATAAAAAAAACTCTTTCGTTATGTAATCTGTAAATATGCATTTCTCTCTAAAGGCGCGTCCAAAGAGAAGATGGTGAGTCAGGATCAGCAACTTCATCCTTGCAACACTCAGAAAACACTAGTTTATTAATAAATAGTTTAAAAAATCTCCTTACTATTTCCCCCGACACATTCATGGTAATAACCTTTGCCTTTGCTTTGTGGCAAACTTTAGGCTATTGCTTGCGCTTGAACGCGAAACTGTTCCAGCTGAGCTGAAGGTGCACTCATTGCTGCTGCTGACGGAGACACTAAACACCTTCCAAGCTGGTCTCGAAAGTGAAAGCGAAAGTAAAGTCTTGTGTTGTTTCCACCAGCGTGGATTTGTTTTTATCATTATCTGGATGTCTAAAATAAAAGGAGAAGCCTAAAAGAGGCCCGAAGCCTGGCCCACATCTGAACTATGATGTGAAAATTGGCCCGAAGCCAGCCCTAGGGGCGTAAAAAAAGTCGAGGCCCATCGGACTCGGGCTGGACTCTACTAAAATTACAAACTAAAAATTTTTAGGCCAAAAAAATTACATTCTCACCTTCAGGCCAATCGACATGTAGATGAGCTTGTTCTCTAAAGGGACAGTTCACCCAGAAATGAATGTTCTGTCATTAATGACTCACCCTCATGTCGCTCCAAACCTATAAGACCTTCATTTGTCTTCGGAACGCAAATGAATTTATTTTTGATTAAATCATTGCTATTTTTAATAAAGTTGTTATTTTTGTTTTCTTTGTGCGCAAAAAGTATTCTCGTAGCTTCATAAAATTAAGATTTTATGAAATTTTTTTTTTTTTTAAATGACATGAGGGTGAGTAATTAATGACAGAATTTTAATTTTTGGGTGAACTGTCCCTTTAAGATCACAGAAAAACACTTTAAGAACTATCCCTTTAGGATTTTGTTTTTCTGCAACCTTAAAGGGATAGTTCGCCCAAAAATAAAAATTCTGTCATTAATGACTCACCCTCATGTCGTTCCAAACCTGTAAGACCTTTGTTTATCTTTGGAACACAAATTAAGTTATTAAATCATTGCTTTTTTTTAATAAAGTCGTTATTTTTGTTGTCTTTGCGTGCATAAAGTATTCTCGTAGCTTCATAAAATTACGATTTTATGAAATTAAGATTTTTTTGAAATGACATGAGGTTTGAAATGACATGAGGGTGAGTAATTAGTGACAGAATTTTAATTTTTGGGTGAACTGTCCCTTTAAGATCACAGAAAAACACTTTAAGAACTATCCATTTAGGATTTTGTTTTTCTGCGACCTTAAAGGGATAGTTCGCCCAAAAATGAAAATTCTGTCATTAATGATTCACCCTCATGTCGTTCCAAACTTGTAAGACCTTTGTTTATCTTTGAAACACAAATTAAGTTATTAAATCATTTCTATTTTTAATAAAGACGTTATTTTTGTTGTCTTTGCGCACATAAAGTATTCTCGTAGCTTCATAAAATTACGATTTTATGAAATTAAGATTTTTTGAAATGACATGAGGTTTGAAATGACATGAGGGTGAGTAATTAATGACAGAATTTTTATTTTTGGGTGAACTACCCCTTTACGATCGCAGAAAAACCCAGTCAGTAAAAGTCATTTTAATGATGTCTTGTCTATTACAATAACAGTCCTAGTGTTGGGAAGGTTTTGTGAGAAGGAAACAGGTGCAGCAAAAGTAAGACCACTGATCTGTTGTTAATTCTTGTGTGTTGTCGCTCTTTTTATAGTAGCAGTACACTGAGTTACATCCACAGCACAGAACGTCAATACACAAACCTCTTCTAACCCTACTCATGTTTGATCACATTGTCACTACTGGAACACTCAAACCCTTGTAGGACTTCAACCAAAACAAATTACTTTATTTTGTAGTCATAAATGACACTCAAATCTGCTGCTGGATTGCTAAAACCTGGCCTGAACATTCAAAAAAGACTTGAAGGCTGAAGATTTATTTAGACTCAATGCATTTCAGAAGCTTTAGCAGACGGTAGAGTGATTTGATGGTTTAATGGGCGTTTTTTTTTGGTGTTGCTTGGTGGTTGCTGAAGGTGTTCTTAGTTGATAGATGAGTGAAAGCAAACAAGACATATGTACATAAGAGCACTCAAAGAACAAAAAGTAGTCAGGGCTTGACAAGCTTCAGGGTCTATCAGAATGGCTCTTGTGTCAAGAGTGAGGGATAGAGTAGTCAGTTTGTGATGATTATGAGGCGTTGGGATGATGAATAGACAGGTATGAGAGCCAATAAGGGCTTATGTGATGGTTTGTCAGTGACTTTGTTTGGCCTTGGGCTTAGGACTTGTCTATTGAAGGGACAATGTCTAGTTCATAGACCTTCATTGTCTAACACAGCTCAAGGAGATGAGTGACAGTCAATAGCATGTGAAATAACTTATTGAGGGACAATATATAGAAGACTGGTGAAATTTCTGAAGTACTTTGGTGTTTTTGTAGCGTGTGTTGTAGCTGTGTCTAAATGGAAATAATATAGCTAAAAAGAGAGCCACTGGATACACAGCTGCACATTTACTATGTTACCATTTTTAGCAAATTTTCAAAACCATTATCCATGTTTCATTCTGTACATTTCATAAATGTGACCCTGGACCACAAAACCAGTCTTAAGTAGTATGGGTATATTTGTAGCAATAGCCAGCAACACATTGAGTTTAAATGATTATTTTTTTATGCCAAAAAACATTAGGATATTAAGTAAAGATCATGTTCCATGAAGATATTATGTAAATTTCCTACCTCAAATATATCAAAACTTAATTTTTGATTAGTAATATGCATTGCTAAGAACTTCATTTGGACAACTTTAAAGGCGATTATCTCAATATTTAGATTTTTTATTTTTCCCTCAGATTCCAGATTTTCAAATAGTTATATCTCAAACAAATATTGTCCTTCCTAACAAACCACACACCAATAGAAAGCTTATGTATTCAGCTTTGATCTTGTATAAATCAGTTTCAAAAAATTGACCCTTATGACTGGTTTTGTGGTCCAGTGATGCCTAAATTCAACTGTAGCCTTTAAAATAGTTTAATTTTAGTTTAACACTACAAGGCCACGAATGAATGAATGAATGAAACAAACACGTGTGGATGAATTGTTCATAATAAGATCAGTAACGTGTCTAAGAAATAGATTTTTTCCAGCTTTAAGGCAGACAGCATCAATTATTATTCTGAACACAGTATAATATAACAAAATAAACAAAAAAACAAATCCTCGGCTTTAGATGTTTGGCTATAGATTTAAAGCTTCAAAACATCTGAGTCCTCCAGAGGAAGAATGTCAGCAGTCTGGTAAAAAGGACCAGAGATAAAGGACAAGCCTTACTGCTAAAGAAAAACAATGGCGTACAGAAAACTGAAGCACTGAAGCTGCTGAACAAAGGCTATAAGTGCTGGAACCCAGATGATGGAAATAAAAAAAGAAGCAAAAAAGCTTAAAAGAATAAAAAAAAATCTCCTGTCTGGCAACATAGCCAGCATATTAGAAAAACATGAAAGTATGTAAGCAAACATCATTCATTCATTCATTTGTCTATTATTTATTTTTTTTAATTCGAAATAAGAATCTTTACTGAGAAAAAGAAAATCTTTTGATGTGCATTTTTTAATAAATCAAGATTTACATAGACATAGATGGTCTATAACATTTCACAATCAAAATACAATGATGGCGACACTCAAAATCATTCATTATGGGAGGACGTGCATTCGGCATCAAATGGAACAACAAACATGACAGCACTAGTGCAAATGATACAGCAAACAAAGACTGAATGAGGACTGTAAACAATGATTTATTACTGTTCTGCATTCAGCTCTGCAGAAATAAGTATACTATCTATATGTGTCATGATGTACATGTACATCATGTAATGTCATTTTTTCGTCCATCACAAAACTAAAATTGAATTACATTGTAAAATATTAAAATAGAAAATAGTTTTGTTAAATTGTCAAATCAAATTGTTAAATAATTTTTTCTTTATTTTTTAACAAATAAATGCAGCTTTTGTGAGATAAGTGACTTTTTGCAAAAACATTATTATTATTATTATTATTAATTTAATTAATTTATTATTAAATTATTATTTAAAAAATAAAATAAAAATCTTACGAACCCCATACTTTTGAACAGTATAGGCCGATATTAACTTCTGTGCGTCAATAAAAAAAACTACACATACAGGTGCATCTCAATAAATCAGAATGTCGTGGAAAAGTTCATTTATTTCAGTAATTCAACTCAAATTGTGAAACTCGTGTATTAAATAAATTCAATGCAGACAGACTGAAGTAGTTTAAGTCTTTGGTTCTTTTAATTGTGATGATTTTGGCTCACATTTAACAAAAACCCACCAATTCTCAACAAATTAGAATACTTCATAAGACCAAAAAACATTTTTAGTGAATTGCTGGCCTTCTGGAAGGTATGTTCATTTACAGTATATGTACTCAATACTTGGTAGGGGCTCCTTTTGCTTTAATTACTGCCTCAATTAGGCATGGCATGGAGGTGATCAGTCTGTGGCACTGCTGAGGTGGTATGGAAGCCCAGGTTTCTCTGACAGTGGCCTTCAGCTCATCTGTATTTTTTGGTCTCTTGTTTCTCATTTTCCTCTTGACAACACCCCATAGATTCTCTATGGGGTTCAGGTCTGGTGAGTTTGTTGGCCAGTCAAGCACACCAACACCATGGTCATTTAATCAACTTTTGGTGCTTTTGGCAGTGTGGGCAGGTGCCAAATCCTGCTAGAAAAAGAAATCAGCATCTTTAAAAAGTTGGTCAGCAGAAGGAAGCATGAAGTGCTCTAAAATTTCTTGGTGTGCAGTGACTTTGGTTTTCAAAAAACACAGTGGACCAACACCAGCAGATGACATTGCACCCCAAATCATCACAGACTGTGGAAACTTAACACTGG
>JAHKKF010531192.1:14281-37558 GCA_019740295.1 Labeo calbasu | reverse complement strand
TTAAAAAAGTTTTTTGGGGAAAAAAAGTGGGAATAATATTTTCAACCCTCATTTTGACCCTCAACTTAAAATTATCTGTTTTAAGGGGGTGGGTCCTTTAAGGCTTTTTAATAATATGCCACTGTTACGATTGGCTAACGCCACTGCATAGGAAACAGTATCAATGCCCTCTCGCTATTGCATTGCATGTGAATGTTTTGACAACATAATCAAAATAAAATGGTAATTTCCAGACAAAGCATTTTGAAACCATTTACTTACAGTTTGTGATGCAGCTGCAGTCAGATCTAGTACCACTTTCAACAAATGTTTCTTTGTGAACTCTCCATGACACTGTGCCTTAATTTACAAAACAACATGCTCTGAACTCCAAACAATCCTCAGACACGATCCGGAATGCCAATAAATATAAACTATCCACTTGTTCCTTACACTGGGATCCTTCTGATATCTGTAAAAAGACGCGAACAAGCTGTTTAAACCAAACGTGTCAAAGCGAACGCTCTTTCACTCTATTTGTGGGGTGGACTGTCATAAAGCGAACGTGCATCTGTATACTGTATCCAGTGTAGACAACATAGCGGCAGTCGTAATTTGCTTTTGACACGACGCAACACTCACATTTAGCGTAATCAAGTCAAGCCGTTAAGCGGCTGAACGCCAGTGGGCGGGGCCTATCTGAGATGATGACTGTTTGTTGATGTGTTGTTCTGGAAGTAGTGTTTATGCAAACAACCTCATCCAGGTGACGTTACCCTGGCACCTCAGATCCAAACGAGCCATTTTTGGAGCTTGATTAAATAAATGCTTTGTTTATAATGAGGAGGAAGCTTTAAGCTATGAAACATGCAGATTTCTCATGTCATAACCCCTTTAAGGAAACAGCATTTCACCCCATCTGTACACTTGTATATGGCTTTGAGAGATCTATCGAATCTTTTGAAATAGCATTTCTCAGAACTTTTTACTTTTGTCTTTCACTGAGGAAAAAAAATCAGAGCATAAGGCTTGAAACAGCATGAAGGCAAGTAAATAATGACAGATTTTTCATTTTGGATGTGGACTAGAAACAACAAAATTGGAAAAGTGAGAGACACGTTGTGCTCTGCTGCCATCAGGATTATTTTTGAATTGGCTGGGACACGATCTTTCTGACAGTTAATGTTGTGAGAGTGCAGAAAATTCCTTGATTAAGAAAAACACAAAGCACGCTTGACATCCCCTGATCATGCAGAACAATTTCACGCAATTTCATTGTGTACGAGTCTTATCAAAGCGCAAACATTCGCCAGTGAAATGGAGGCCTATGCAAGCAAATGCATGTATAATAAAATCTCGCCCTGCCACTGAATTACAGTGGCTTTGAGAGCTTTGGCAGACCATAATAATCCAGTCTCCATCTGTACTCGCTGTGATATGCAACATTAATGCAGCGGTAACCTGATCCGAACTGTAAGCAAGCATAATTCAGCCCATCTGGCCATCATTCAGAATGCCTGCCACTGATCCCAAAATAGAAAGAGAAAGAAAATCACCCCAAGACCCACAGAGATATCAATATGTGCTCTAATTTGGATGAAAATAAGGTTGGAGGTTCAACATGATACAGCGTTTGCATTCTGTATCACTTTAGCATTCTGATGCATTTCAGGGTGAAACTGGATATTCAACAATATACGGAAAGTAAGTTATTATACCCAGCGAGAATTGATTGGATAATTGCACCAATAAATACGCTTTCAGCTTGCACACATGAAGTTATTTCAAGGTTACCGGATGAGCTATTGTGGAAATTCTGCCCCTCTTTTCTTATTTTCCTCTCGTTTATTGACAGTCACTAAAGTAAGTCAGATTTGAAATAGTAAAGCAGAAAGCATACTTGATTTTTTTTAAATGTTATTGTTCTCATTATAAGTATTTTGATTCCTTATAAGGTAACAGTTAATTCTACTGGATGAGAATCATATGGGATGATATTTCTTTGTGAATGTATAAGTCAATGCCTGCAGCAATAAACCTTTGAAGAAGTTTGAACATAGAACGTTGTCTCTGTTGGTCATCTTTTTTTTCACAGCTGTGCATTCTAGATTGAAAGGCCTGTGAGTGTTTGACGGCAATGAGAGATAAGAAAAATAATCTATAATGTTACATACCAGGTGGCTGGATAATAATTTGCACCAAAAACATGCTTTAGGAACATAAACAGATTCACCTTTGACAGTTGACTTGGAAATTATGGATTTTTGCATGATATAAACTTGCTGATTACTGCATACCAAGTTCTCTAGATTATTGATTATTTAGATAATGTTTTTCAAACCAAGAAAGAAAATGGTCCTTTGAGAACTGTTCAGAAAAAGATTCTTTGGTCCCTTTATGTCATCACTGTGAGAAAGAAAAAAGGAGTTTGTAGGGTAATTTTTTTTTTTTTTCTCTCACTTGACCACAGATGGTACAAAATCTTATCTCACTACATATAATGAATTGCTATGCTCTAAATAATAATATTTGTGAGATGTGGTCAGTCAAAACAGTTTTGAGGTTAACTGATAAAAAATTGGAGTCTGTGGAAAATAGCGATCTTTATGGAAGTGCTTTTCTGCCACTGAAAAAAGGGTAATTGCGACTTTTTATCTTGCAATTCGGACTTTTTCCCTCAGAACTGCATAATGCAAACTTACAGTTCTCAGAATTTTTAAACAATTACGAGTTATGAAAGTCAGAATTGGAAGATATACACTTGCACTTTTTTTTCAGAATTGTGAGTACGTATCTCGTACTTCTGACTTTTTTTCTCAGAATTGTGAGCTATAAATTCGCAATTGCGAGTTATAAAGTCCAATTTGTACAGGAAAACACTGATATGTTCTCAGAATTGCAAGATTATATCTCACAATTCTGACTTAGTAAATTGCAACTGCGTTATAAAATCAGAATTGTGACATAGAAATTCTGAAAAAAAAAAAAGCTATAAGTTTATATCTCGCTGTTCCTACTATCTCTAAGAATTGTGACTTTATTTCTCAAAATTGTGAGTTTATATCTTACAATTTTTTCTCACAGTTGCAAGTTTATATTACATAATTCTGGCTTTATAACTCACAACTGCGAGTTTATCATGCAATTCTGAGGAAAAAAAAGTCAGAACTGCGACTTTTTATCATGCAAAAACCTTGAAATTGCAAGAAAAAAGTAAGAACTTTAAAACAAAAAGTTGCAATTACCTTTTATTTTGGGCTTGCATAGATTTTTGACATTGTACTATCAAAAAATAAATAAATCAATAAAAAATAAAGACCCTTGGGATCTAATTGTAATTCATGAAATTATTGTTCATGTATATTTTGGACTTAATTCACTATTTATTAAAACCTTTAGGTTAATTGTGTGAAATAATTCAATTTGTATTCACAGGATTACTATTATGACATATCTTCAATAAAATATGTGCAATTAAATATTTATATAGTCATATGCCTGTACATAAATTTATCTTTCAGATGAATCTGGGATTCCTACTTGTCTGTGATCAATTATTCAAATAATAAATTATAAACTAAAACTAACTAGTTTTAAGAATGATAATTTACCAGTAAAATGGTCTCTCTGAATAATTTTACATTGTGTGCTATGGCAAGCAAATGTTTCTGTAATTTATTTCCTATATTAACACACTGGCTGCTGCATCGTCATCATCCTGCACATGCTAAACTTCTCTCTAAATATGTTGAAATGTAAAAGTAAATGCACTTTGTTTCATAAGAGGTCCATCTTCTTCTATCTCCTATCCCTACTTTATAATGCCCACTGTTTTTTAGATACATAAAACAGTATGACAAATGCAAAATGCAAAAGCTTCAAACAGTCACTTCACTGATTGTGCAGTTTTATGCAAAAACATCTGGCATTTCAATCAAATAAGTTTGCTTAAGGTTGACATTCCTTTTTGGCTAATAAAGCACCTTTTAGGAGCAACAATGCAGACACAAAAATACATATTAATATATGTAATAGATCACATTTTGCAAGTGTCCTTCCCCACTCTTTAAAAGCACCAGTTGGTGCTGATAGTATGAATGTTATATACTGTAGAAACAGTACAGTATTGTGGAAATATGCTATTCAAGCTGCAGTATCAGACAACATGAAAAATAGATTTCATTCTTCCAGATCTCTCCAGCCCGGGGATGTGATGCTTCTGATGTTCAAGCAAGTCGCCATTATTTATAAATCAGAACGAATCAAATGGTGTTTTAATGAATTGGAGTGTGAATTCTGAACTCAGTGGGTGAGTAATGTATACCAAACTTAGCATGACACCAGAAAAGTGGCTCCATAAATAGTACATAAACATCACTAAATCTTTGATAAATGCAAATGCTATGTAAATCTTTGAAAGGAAGCTCTCGCTCGCTGTTTCTCTCCCCTCTTTCGGTAAGGGCTGAAATACGTCTACAGTCAGAAGAGAGTCACTGCCACGCAGATCTGAATGAGGTCTCCTTGTCTGAGGCCTCTGCAGTTTTTAGTGTCAGAACATGCTGACGTTGCATATCGGTGTAAAAGACACAAGCTCGGTGACAATACGTCAGAGCAGCTGTCAGAGAGCAGCTAATTTCCCATCTGTATTCATGCCGCCTGTCCAGGTGAAGGCATAACTCTGAACATCCTGCACTCTACTCTATTTAATGCCTGCGTTTAACTGCCAGCTAATTTTCTCCAATGACAACAACAAACCAGTTAGGGTTAGTTATCTGCTTGTTTGGCGTCAACAACACAAGTCAGTAATTTATACCTAGCACAAACAGAATGCTGTATGATTAACCTGAAAGAATGAAACTATTAATTATAGAAACAGAAAAAGAGCTCTTAATATCCTTTAATGGATAAATTACAGCTATAAGAAAAGAAAAAAGTAAAACAAAACAACAAGGAACCAGCATTCAGGAGCCCAGATGCACTGTGCCTTGTTTACAAGCAGCGGAAGATGCACGCTGTACTTAAAAAGTCTTTGCAAACATGTTAGATTTCGACAGAGAGGATGACTTGCAATTTTTTGCGTAGCTTTACTTATTTAAACCAGAATATACAGACTGAACTAAGAGAGATGAGGCTCCTGCATTAGCAGCACCCCACGCATACATCATGCTACTCGTGAACGGGCGTCGAAGAATGAAACAGAAGAGAAGAATCTGTTTAATAAATTCATTATTTTTGTTTTCTTTGCGCACAAATTTAGGTTGAAACACTGATGTCACATAGACTATTTCGACTATGTCTTTGATACCTTTCTGGGCCTTGAACGTGTCAGTTACGTTGCTGTCTATGCAGGGTCAGAAACCTCTCAGATTTCATCAAAATATCTTAATGTGTGTTCTGAAGATGAATAAAGGTCTTATGGGTTTGGAACAACATGAGGATGAGTAATTAATAACAGAATTTTAATTTTGGTGTTAACTTTCCCCTTAATTGATGCATTGTGTGATTATTGTGATGTTTTTATCAGCTGTTTGGACTCTCATTCTGACGGCACCCATTCACTGCAAAGGATCAGTGGTGTAATGCTAAATTTATGCTTATTTATTCATTCAATCATTCATTTATTCATTCATTTTAGTGCTGCCAGACGATTAAAAAAAATAACTAATTTATCACACATTTTATTTTCCTGAAATTAATCGTGATTAATCCCACCTAACATTCAGGGTTTTAAATATAATACAATATAATAACTTTCATATTGCAATAATTTCACATTCAATATTCAAATTCACGTAGAAACAACATAACATTTTTAATAATTGGTAAATGGTGAGTATCATTAATACTATACTACAGTATAATTGAGAGCAATTAATTTTAATGCTCATTAGACTTTAAAAATAACTTCTAATTTAAGTGAACTTAAAACAATCTTCACATAAACTCATTATTTTCCATGATTAACATGTTAATAGCATGTTTCTAACATATTAGCATGTTACTAGCTTTTTGTTAGAATGATTAGCATGTTGCTAACGTTTCTAGCATGATTAGCATGTTAATAGCATGTTACTACCGTGTTGTTAGCATGATTAGTAAGTTACTAAGATGTTGTTAACATGATTAGCCAGTTACTAGCATGTTGCTAGCATGATTACCAAGTTACTAGCATGTTGCTAGTATGATTAGCAAGTTACTAGCATGTTGCTAACATGTTTTTAACATAGCTAGCAAGTTACTAGCATGCTGCTAACGTGTTTCTAGCATAATTAACATGTTATTAGCATGTTGCTAGCATGATTAGCATGTTGCTATTATGATTAGCAAGTTACTAAGCCAGCAAAAAAAAAAACCTGTTGATTCCGTAAAAAACAGCTAAAACCAGCCTAGGCTGGTTGTCTAGTTTTAGCTGGTTTAAGCTGAAAATAGCTGGTTTACCTTGCCTGGTCTTGTAGCAGGTCTCCCAGCCTGACCGGCTACAAAAAGTGGCCAAAACCACTTTAATATCAGCCTGGGAGACCAGCCATTCATCTGGTTTTAGCTGTTTTTTTATTATTATTATGATTTATTTATTTATTTATTTATTTATTTAAGTAGGGAGTTGTTAAGCTTTGCTATAGCAATAAACAGCTTAGATGCACCATAGGTCTCTTTGTATAAAAGTTTTCACCCCCTCAATGAAAGTTTATGAGATTTTAGGTGGTTTTGATAGTCTGGTTTTCAAAAACCATAAGCCGGATCAGTAAGAAAAGATACAGCAACTAACTTCAGACCACCCTGAAGGTCTGACCAAAGTTTGGCGATTGTACTTTAAAGCTTTAGGAGGGGATACTGACTAAGTTTTGGCTCAGAAGAAGAAGCAGCTTATATAGCAGATCAGTAAGCTGGCTTTCTCAAGCAAACTTTATTAAATATAGATGAATCCTTAAAGCTACAAAAGTTATTGATTTCTTAATTTTTACAGGACAGGTAAATTGGTTTTTTACTGACATATGGCCTGACAACATTGCATCCGACCGCAGTTCACTGTTGTTCTGCTGAAGCTGCCGAAGTTGGAGTGGGAGGAGCGTCTGAAAAGTCTCTCGTCTGATGTGGTCGTAAAGACATTCTTGAACTAAATAAACACAATTCTTGTTAAGAAAAAAAAAAAACAGAAGCAGCATTTTTGAGCGGGGTGGCCAACCCTAGCACCTTGAAACTGGACAAATGAATCACCTGCGCTAACACGCTAATTTTGACAGCACTAATTTATTTATTTATTTTACATCTTAACCACATCACGCAGACCTCTGGTGAATAATGCCAAATGGGTCTCTCAATCTGCAGCAGTAGGATATGATCCATTTCCTGCAGAAGGGCCTGATTAACTTGCTGGACCGATGTGAGAGGGTCACATCTCCATTCTGGGACAGTGTGTCAGTCCTTCTCTAATGCGGTCACTCCAGGGCAGCCAGAACTTGGATAGTCATTTGTCCTGCCAGTTTCCTAAAATCTGCTATGCAGTTGAGACACAGTGACATGGCTCACTCCATATGACTGACACTGCCTGCAGCACGCCAATGGTCTTTCCTTTGCTAAAAATCACATTAGACAAACAAAGGGTGTCCTGCCCTTTGTTGCTATGCAGTTAATGTGTTTGCTTTACGGACAAAATCAAAAGAGCCCCAGAATATTACATTGAAAACCCCCTAGCAATCACCACTGACAAAGTTAACAAAATAATGATCACTCACTAGCTTGATATCAGAGAGGAAGCTTCAATCAACTGCACAGTATCATCATTGTTCAGGATCCAGATATTACTGTGCTGGCAAAAGGGTATGTTTAGGTCATAAATGTGTTTTTCTTGTGGCTGTTTTGAAGTGGATAATGATCCAGTATATTCCCAGAAAAGGATCGTTCCAACAAATGAGAAATGACTCTCAAAAGCCTCTCACACTGCACAGATTACACCGGTTTCCATTCTGATTTTAGAGGGCATCTGGGTATTCTACAACTGCTAATGCATCATCGCAAACAACATCTGAAAATGTCTGTTTTGTGTTAATAAGATTTTTTTTTTTTTTTAGCAATACAATAACAGCTTTCCTAAACTGCTTCAATCAGTCCTGTATAAATCACCCAGGGTTTATAACCTTCATGAAAGGATTTCAACTTATTGTTTGACAGCTGAGTTTTTAGCTTTACTAGGTCATGCAGAGCCTGTTTCTACTGGACCACCCAGACTTATTTTGTATAATACACTACCAAAGCATCTCACATTAAGGCATATTCTTGTACAAACAAGGCTATATATATATAAAAGTGACTGAAGAAACTACAACTGTGTCTGATGTTTTAACTTAATGCACTCTGATAAATGTGCTGTTAGAATAAAGTTTGAAGTTTATGAGCATCTGCCAAGAAACTTCTCTATTTATCACCCTTTTAAAGTCTAGTTTGTTTTACATCAAAATAAGAATGTAAAAAGTCATTAGATGTGGCATATAAATTGGATAAAGTTGTTGAATCATGGTGCAGAAAGCTGCTTGAAATGGATAACAAATGAAATTTGAAAAGCATCATTCACCACATGGAAAAGCAAAAAAAAGTTTTAGTTTATGTCTTCAAAGAAAAAAAAAATCAATCATGAGCGTCATTGGTTTCTCCCGTTATTATAAAAGAGACAATACTCTGAGGAATATTAAAAATATGCCAAGGATATTAACCAACCAGTAGCCACAGACGTGATGAAATCTTTACAACAATTACATATCATATGAATATAACAACCCATAGAGGGAAATTAAATGTGCATCAGGGGAGAGCTGCACTGTTAAATATGACAATTTATCTTCATTTCAACTGTATAATTGGCCATAAATCCTTCTGTTGCATTGTGATCTGATTTCGCGTAGCAAAGTTAATTCCTCCTAACTAGCCTCTGACTGCCTCATATTGCACTTAATGCATTTTGCTTATTGAAAAGTATATTCACAGGTGGTCACAACAAATTACAAACTGCTGTGCAGAACGTTTTAAAATTGTTGCTGCGAGAAGCATTTTAATATTGTAAAGGGAACAAGGAAACAATCCAGCAGGGACACAGAAACCCTTGAGCACTGATTATCTCTCAAAAAGAGGTCTTAGACCCTTTGGGGGCACAAAGGGCTTTTGGGATTTTCCAAATATTTCTTTTAAAGCTGATGTCATGAACAAACCAGTCTTCTTGTTGAATCAAGTCAACACCAAAGCTATTATAAATAACTTTAGTTCTTGATTATATATCCTAAAAAGCATTTATGCTTTTTGAACTGTTATTATGACCACCAAAGTTGACATGAAATGAAAATTGCATCCATTTATTTTCAAAATGGATTTTTTGTGTGTGTAATTTTATTGAAGAGATAACCTTCCAGTGACGTACTGTAGTCTGTTTAAAACCTGATCATTGGTTGGATACCTTTATCCAATCAGTGACCAGTAGTTAGAAAGTTACACTACTGTCTTTTGTTTTTGTCCAAAAAAATCCTTTATTGTGTGGTGCCATTAATATTATATAACAGCTGATAACATCAAGTGTCCTCTATTTGTTTTTCTTCTCTAGTCACGTTTGATACCACAAGTCCCCATGAGATCTTGTGTCACTGTGAAATCATTCCTACAATCAACAAGGTAGTGTGGTATCGCGGTCTGGTCGAATCATCTACTGTGCGCGTTCAGAGGATTATAAGACTAAAAATCCGTTGAAACTGTCTTCATGTCTGTGGTTTCCTAAAGTTTTAAAATCGGTTAAGATTTGAAAATCACCTAGTGAAGGGGTGCCCAACTCCAGCAGAGTTTAGCTCCAACCCCACTCAGGCACACCTGAACCAGCTAATCAAGCTTTTAATAGGCATGCTAGAAACTTCTAGGAAAGTGTGTTGAGCCTTGTTTATTTGGAACTAAACTCTGCAGGACATCTAGATTCATCTAGATGCTGCTGTCAACATTTGACAGTGTACATCGTAGCATGCTTTGAAAAGTCGCTCACTCATACGGCATCATAACTGGTTGCATTGATCTTTTCCGCAATATTTACCATGAATCGAGCTGGTGTATCTGCACTAACCAAGGCTTCTCTAAATTCTTCTGCACCAGTGCAGGAGTGAGGCAGGGTTGCATGCTGTCATCATTCTTTTGTCTTCTTGTTATGGATTTTGTCATGCGACGTACACTCGCCCACAGAGACCACAGCCTACAGCGAAGAGACGGAGAACAATTTGCAGAATTAGATTTTGCAGACAATATCGCATTGCTTGGATCTACCCAACAATCACTCCTCGAGTTAACAGCTGTGCTGGAAAGAGAAGCCAAAAAAGCTGGATTAAAGCACCCAAGAGTGAGATCCTCTGTATAGGCCAGGGGCGCCTAAACTCAGTCCTGGAGGGCTGGTGTCCTGCAGAGTTTAGCGCCAAGCCAATCAAGCTCTTACTAGGCATACTAGAAACTTCCAGGCAAGTGTGTTGAGGCAATTTGGAGCTAAACTCTGCAGGACATCGGCCCTCCAGGACCGAGTTTGGGCACCTCTGGTCTAGTGTCTCCCAGGCATTGTGTGGCATTGTGTGGCACATTGGGCACCAAGCAATCTCCAGCGAGTTCATTAGGTTGCAGCGGTTTTGGCTTCGTCCCATGAAAAATCAATGCCGTGAAGGCATTTGGGTCTCAGGTATCTATCCTTCCGCTTCCCGTGGAATGTCGCCTACGACACGGCCATCTATGGTATTCATTCCTGGGGTAGGAATATGGCCCATAAAACAAAAACGTTGCTTATAGGAGACCCGGAGTATCTGCAGAAGACATCGCTGCTGAAAAGCGGTTAGATGTTTAGTGATGCTTTCTGACAATTTCCAGGTCTCATTTGCCTAAATGGCCATGGAAGTGAAGATCAAATTTAGAAGTCGGATTTTGGTTCCCTAGGCGACTGTACTAAACAGGGGTGCCCAAACTTGGTCCTGGAGGGCCGATGTCTAACAGAGTTTAGCTCCAGCTTGCCTCAACCATGGTGAAAAAAAACAGCATATGCTGGTAGGTATGTTTTGGTGCTGGTTTAAACTGGTCCTTTGCCAGTTTATGCTGGTCCTTAGCTGGTTTATGCTGGTCCTTAGTTGGTTTATGCTGGTTCTTGACCAGCAACATGACCAGCTAAGGTCCAGCATAAACCAGCAAAGGACCAGCTTAAACCAGCACCAAAACATACCTAACCAGCATATGCTGTTTTTTTTTCAGCAGGGAACACTCCTGCCTGGAAGTTTCTAGCATGCCTAGTAAGAGCTTGATTATCTGGTTCAGGTGTGTCTAATTGGGGTTGGAGCTGAACTCTGCAGGACACTGGCCCTCCAGGACCGAGTTTGGGCACCCCTGGTACCTTGGACTTCCAGATCAGCTGTAGTTGCTGCATAACTGCTGTGGTCTTTCCAAGTCGACTCACAACATCTTGGTCTGAGCTGCTGTCCACCGTCACAAAGCTACCAAGATAAGTAAACTAATCGACTTCGTCAGGAGGTTATTGGTCGCTGGAATATGCACATGGGCATAGTCTATACCAGGGGTGCCCAAACTCTGTATCCTGCAGAGTTTAGCTCCAACTTGCCTTGGCATACCTCCCAGGAAGTTACTAGTATACATAGTAAGAGCTTGAAAACCTGCTCTAGGTGTGTCTAATTGGTGTTGGAGCTAAACTCTGCAGGACACTGGCTCTCCAGGACCGAGTTTGGGTACCCCTAGCCTATACAGAGGATCTCTCTCTTGGGTGCATTAATCCAGCTTTTTTAGCTTCTCTTTCCAGCACAGGTGTTAACTCGCAGAGTGATCATTGGGTAGATCCAAGCAATGCGATATTGTCTGCAAAATATAATTCTGCAAATTGTCCTCTGTCTCTTCGCTGTAGGCCGTGGTCTCTGTGGGCTAGTGTACGTCACATGACAAAATCCATAACAAGGAAAAAAAGGAATGGCGACAGCATGCAACCCTGCCTCACTCCTGCACTGGTGTGGAAGAATTCAGAGAAGCCTTGGTCAGAGCAGATACACCAACTCGATTCATGGTAAATATTGCGGAAAAGATCAATGCAACCAGTTATGATGCCGTATGCGTCAGCAATTTTCCAAAGCATGCTATGATGTACGCTGTCAAATGTTGAGAGCGGCATCTAGATGAATATGTAAATAAAGCTGCATGCTTTCCTCTCAATAACAAATAAACACAACAAAATTGACAGTGTTGATAAAACAGCAGTTAAAGGATTAGTTCACTCCAGAATAAAAATGTTCTAATTTACTCAACCTTATGTCACCCAAGATGTTTATGTCTTTCTTTCTTCAGTTGAAAAGAGTTTTTGAGGAAAACATTACAGGATTTCTCTCTATATAGTGGACTTCAATGGGAGATCCAAATTGCAGTTTTAATGCAGCTTCAAAGAGCTCTACACAATCCCAGATGAGGACTAAGGGTCTTGTCTAACGAAATGACTGGTCATTTTCTAAAAAAAATAAAAACACAAATTTACGTACTTTTTAACCACAAATTAGGTTTGGAGCTAAACTCTGCTGGACAGTAACTCTCCAGAGTTGGAGACCACTGTTTTAAAGCAAGTATCTTTACAGCAGGGGTGTCCAAACTTGGTCAGGAGGGCCACTGTCCTGCAGAGTTTAGCTCCAACCCCAATTAAACGCTCTTGGAGCAGCTAATAAAGGTCTTCAGACACACTAGAAACCCCCAGGAAAGTGTGTTGGAGCTGGCTGGAGCTAAACTCTGCAGGACAGGGCAGATTCGTGTTTACACTACAAATGCAATGTGGTTGAGTTTCCATCCACAAAGCAGTTTGAACCCCGTTTTCTTCATCTGTATTTAGCACTACTGAACTTTAGATTGCCCAAAACTGATGTTAATACTAGCTGTAAATGAGTTTTATTTAGGCGAACAATAGGGCAAGCTATGATTCTTTTTAATGGAAACGTAAGCTGTTCTACAAACAGAACATTAGCCATGTGCTTTAGCCCTGTGCTCATCAACCATTTAACATTGTGTGCCCTTAAACGGGCAAATTGTGTTTCCAAAGTGTTGTTTTGGGTAATAACTTTCCTATGGCCCATTTCAAAGTAATAAAGCTGATTTATTAAAGGGCAAAGCAAAATCAGAACAGTTCTCTGTGGCTAGCCTTCTTCGTTTCCCTAAAGGAAGAATCTATTAAACACTTAGCTTTACCTCGCCCTTCATTTCATTAATAGGAGGCACAGATGCCGGGGTCTGCTCCAGTGAGATAGGATGGGTGGCAGGAATAGCAAAACTACATTAGGGATTACTGGCTTTGAGGAGGTCCACACCACTCGATCTCACATTCTGACCACGTGGCGGGAGAGAGTGATCAGCGGCACTGCTGTTTTTGCACAGCCAGCACTTGCCCCTGCTTAGGTAATACCGGTGTCATTATTTAAGCTGTCGGTGATTAATCACAGTCTCTATTTTAAAAAGAGAGAGAGACAGAGAATCAAATCTCAGGGAAGAGAAGTTAAATTATCTCACTAAAGCAGGTTCCACCCTCTCAGGTATCAAGTGCAGAAGAAAATATAGCTGCCAACATTCTGGACGCATTCTGAATTTCATACAGCAACTCTGTAATTTTATTTATTTTATTCATTAATTTCACTTGAAATGTGACAAAGTCTCTGTGTATGATATTGTAGGTTTGTCAGTCAGGGAATGTTGGCACGATGACAACGTAAAATAACAATTGTATATCTATTGGAGAAAATGGTTTGGTAATGTGAAGGCTCTTTCTTTACAACGTGGAATAGTTTGGTGAACAAATTTCTGTGTTGATGTTCAGTGGGCCCAAAAGTTTGTGATTACCTAAGAAAATGGGCTCAAACTCCACACAGTTTTTTTTAAACAAAAACAAGCATAATCGCTACTATATAACAGTGGTTGTATATCAGAAATGTATATAAACTGTATGAGTCAATGGAAATTTTAATTTTTAAAAGCTGATTGTGTTCATTTTGGTTTCATATTGTTTTAAGTGCCGGACCAACAAAAAGAATTAAGATTTCCCCAGACGACACGGTCTGCGCGTTCTACGACGCTAGTTTGAACGCTGCGTGCAGAGTGCTGTTGTCTCACCATCACCCCATTGTGCGGAGCCTAAGCCTGAGCCCACTGAAAATGGAGTCCAAGCTCGCCATAACCGATGTGCCATCGTCGCATGGAGCAACAGAGCTGAGAATCGCAACAGAGCAGGAGTTGTTTATGACATCAGTCCAGGTGCGAGAGCCAGCTACAATGCCCGCCACGAGGTTAAGGACCGTGGACAGCAAGAGTGTGGAGAGGAGCTCCACCCATTGTACCATGGCTGAGGGTGAGCTATTTGTGGATCTTGGACTGTTGGAGATTGAGGGGGTTTCTGATATGTATTTATATGCTGACTTGCCCCCTCCCACCTTTGTCTGAGCCCCCTGTCAGCCATGGAGGCCGTTTGTGAGCTGTCTGCCAGCCCTGAGAGCCCGGAGGCTCACAAATGCCCACCCACCTTCCCACTCCTGCCTCCTCCACAGCTGTCGTCTGGCAGCCCCTCTCCTCACCCTTAGACCAGCATCAGTGCGGTGGGCTCACCGCGGGTCTGCAGGTTTGCAGGTCTGCATCAGCATGGTGGCTGGAATATCCCCTGTCTCCGCCTCCATCCTCAGAGTTCAGGACTCCGCCTAAGCCCGTCGACCCAGTGGCTCCACCATGGCTCCTAGCTAACTCCTCTCCGCCGTTGTCCAGCAGTCCACTGGCTCCACCAGTCTCCCTTGTCCCTTCAACTCCGCCTTGGTCTGTCATCGACCATCCTTCGCCTCTGGCTGTGCTTCGTCCCTCCGTCCCCGTCAGGATCCTCCTTCATTTCGGCTCCACCTTGGTCCTCTGTCGCTCCGGCTCCTCCACGGCTTTCCGGAGCCACATCTTTTCTGCTTTGGCCCTCCGGATCCTCCTCTTCACCTTGGCTCATCGGCTCTCCATCTTCGCCTCGGGCTCCTCTGCCATTTGCTCTGCCGCTTTCGGTCGTCCCCTGGAGTAGTCACCCCTTCCTCTACCATGGCTCCTCCCTCCGTTGACTCCACCATGGGTCATCTTTCTGGCTGTGGCCTGGGTCCCACCTGGCTCCTCCTGCTCCAAGTCCCTCCTGTCTCCATCTGGTTCACCCAGGCTCCTCCCCCCGTCGTCTCAACCATAGAGTCTGTCTGCTGGCCCCCTGCCAGGTGTCCGTCCTCCTCCGGAGCCTCCTCCCAGGTTTCCACCCAATCCTTCCCTCCGTTATTTTCTACAGCGCGAGGATGCGCCTTCCGAGAGGAGGGTGATATTTCACTGCTCTGGACGTTTTGTGAGTGTTTGCTCATCTGCAATACGTCTATTGGACGTTTCCTATCAGATGTCGAATAGACGTATATTAGATGTCTTGAAGATGTTTATGATTTAGAATGTATGTAAAACTGATATCTTGTAGACATGTGTCAGATGTTTGTACACAACAGATGCTTTCCAGATCAAGCGATCTTTAACAGACATCTTGCAGATATACATGTGCTATCTGGGTATCCTTTGTCTCCGCGTTCTCTACCTCCTACATAGTAGTTCCTGGCAATAATAGTTTTTACAATTTGTTTACAAATGAAGGATAATTCAACACAGGATTCTCAGAAAGATTAAAACTAAAAGATGATGAGTAACTGTGTTTATTACGTGGTCACTATTGCTTTGTTATTACAGATTGTTTGATATGCACTGATTATTTACTCTTTAAATAATTTAATTTAACCTAAATCACAGCAGCGTCCATCTATGATGGCTGTATTCTGTCTAACATAAAGGCCAATCAAAGCAGTGGGCATTTACTTTCAAGTCTTCAATTTGCCACACCTATTCAAACAGAGCATTCTGATGAGGGGGGTCAAAACAGGACAGAAAATAGCCTATTACTTCTAAATTATGATGTTTTTGATGAAAAACCTTGATAACATTAAAAGTGGACCTCAGAAAACAGTACAAAATCATGAAAAAGGCAATTCATGACCCCTTGTGTGAGCTGTGCTTCATACATCGCTACACTATTGACCACATTAAGAATGAGTATGTAGCATATAGCATGTCACTGTCAATAATGATATTTGGTTCAGCTCATCAAGGTGAGACATTAGTTGTAACTGTAGCTGCAGTACGTCTCTGCTGTCAGATACGAGCATGCTCACTTCATCTGACCTTTTCCCGGAATAGTTTAGCTGACAGGAAGTTCACATGCAACATTTCCACTTCAAAAGGATTTACAGCGAAATTCAATTTTCTGCCTTCATTTTCACAATATAACATGGTTTTGACACCGCTGACCTTGCCTCTACTTTTCAATTTAAAACAGTCCATTACAATGTTTCACGGTGGTACCCCATACTTCTGCTAAACTTGATTGCCTAAATAAGCCCGCTATTGTGTTTTACTGTTGATGCGGTTTCCTTTTATAATACGAAATTGCTGTAAATCTTAATAAAATCAGGACAGCATCAGAGCATAATAGCTGTTTGAAGCTCATAGCATTATCATAACAGACCATAGCGCCATTAAGCATAATTGTCTAAATTTCCGGGCCTGGAAATGCTTTCTTTAATTCCTAATATGATTTCTCATCTCTGTGGGGGATTACGTTTTAAAGAAATGTCTCCTCTTTTATTGACAGCAGAAATATTTCAGTTGGCTTCAAGGAATTAAGTTATTATGTAGAAGAGATTAGGAATGCAATCATCGTGGGCTTTGAGACAATTTTGCAGCGTTATTGTGAAGTAGCCTCTAGCACATACACCCTCAAAAAGCCTTTTGCACACTGACAGAAAAACATACTAAAATCACTGTCTGCATGCTAAAATGGCTAATTAAAGATTATTGTTAAATCATATTGCACACAAAAATATGAAGCAAATGCAAACAGCATAATCAGAAAAAAAATGTTTAATATTTTTTTCTTCGTCTTTTCTCCTACGCTTACTAAGTCTGCATTTATTTGAAAAAAAGAAACAACAAAACAATTTTAAATATCTGTTAACTGTGTTAAATTTGAATATATATTTTAAAATGTATTTAATTAATTTATTCCTTTAATATCAGCTATTACTTCAGTTTTTAGTCACATCATTCAGAAATCATTCTGATATGTTCTGTTACATTTTCTTAAGTTCTTTGATGAACAGAACGCTCAAAGGGTCAACATTTACTTGAAATAGAAATCTATTGTAACATAGGAAAAAAAAACACATATCACTGTTGCGTTAGATTAAATTAATGCCTCCTTGCTGAGTAATTAATTTCTTTCAATAAAATCTTTTAAAATATAAAAAAACAAACATATACAATTACATACAGTATATACACAAATATCCAGACAGACAGATAGATGATAGATAAAGCTTACTGTGTTTCTTTTTTTATTTTCTTTTTTGTTTTTTTCCAGGAACCACAACAACCTGTTATAGTACAAATATTGGTAAAGAGGTTCATTCCTTGAATTTGATACAATGCACCAGGTACGAAACCAATCCATGCATACTTTTGTAGATAAATCAAGTGAAATTGATGTACATCAGAAATAGGCATTGGTGGGATTTTATTTAGTGATTTTCCTGGAACAGGGAACGAATGAAGGATGTTGCTCCAGGCAAATATGTTGTCTAGTGGGAAAGATTATACTTCATGCAATGAACTTGAAAGGATTTTTATTTTGAGCGAGTGGGATGTACACGAAATGGAATGAGCTGAAAAAAACAAACAGCATTTTTCTTTCTTTTTGAATCAAAGGCCTAATGTGACCCCTGAATAATTAAATCCTTTTGGTTTTATAAATTCTCTCCTCAATTTTATCCTCATGTAAGGAGTCTGTCTCTGTTTATTTGCTGTAATAGACTCCGGAAAGATCAAAGGCACAGCAGAATAAGGAGTTGTCAGAGTGTGGCACTCAGAGAAATTATCTCTTCATGGGTGTAGATTATTGGACAAGGCCTTAGGGGACATTAGCTTCATTTGCATCTCTGCCATCTCCAGTTGAGCATATGCAAGAGTAGTTTTTGAATCTGTCCGGTTGGCAGCGTCTTCTTATCAGACTATAGCTGAGGCCAGTCGAGAGAATGTCTTCCATTTCAAATTCAGTATGCTCAGGGATGAACTGGCTGGAATAGCAAAAACAGGAAGTTGTGATATGGGGAGACAGCCCTAGGGAATCCTTCTTTATTGATAAGCAACAGCTTCTAAGTTCTAAGTATTGCTGTCAGTGTATGTGTGTGAGGGGAGAAAAGGTTTGTTATTCACTGGGTTGTTTAAACGTAGCTAAAGCACCCTAGAGACCACCCAGCAATGACTACCAAATACATGCTAGAAACATTAAAGCAAACTGAAAAGCAGTAGTGTCATTTAGCCAGACTAAATGCATGGCTTACGACTTATTAGGGCCAATTATTATAGTGTAAAATTTAGGGAAGGGTTTGCCTGAAACATCTGAAACGCAATAACAGAATAAATAAAATAATTAAAATAGTTAGAGATGTACTAATATTAAAGGTGTCCTATTACACTGTAAAAAAGTAGTTGTTTCAACTTAAAATAATTTGTTACCCCGCTGACTTTACTCAAACAAAAATATTCCAGTTGTCACTTAAATTAACATTAAGTAACTTAAAATTTCAAGTTGATTAAATTAAAAAATTTTAAGGCAGCGGGGTAACAAACTATATCAAGTTGAAGCAACTTTCTTTTTTTGTCAAAAAAACCCAACAACAATTTGTTGAGTCAACTTAAAATAATTTGTTACCCTGCTGCCTTACAATTTCAACTCAAATAAGTTAAGTCAACTTGAAAAGTTAAGTTGTACTAAGTGAAAACTTAGATATTTGAGTTGACTAAACAAAAAAAAATGGTTTGTTAAACTTAAAAGCTGGGCTTGTTACCCAGCTGCCTTAAAAAATTAAGTTAAAATAATTCAAATATCCAAGTCACTTAGTACAACTTAACATTTCAAGTTGACTAAACTTTTTGAGTTGACTGAACTTAAGGTAGCCAGGTAACAAATTATTTTAAGTTGACTCAACAATTTTTTTTTTTTTTTTTTTTAGTGTATGCTTATTCACTTTTTCAATGTTTGTTAGTGTGTAATGTTGCTGTTTAAGCATAAAAAAAAAAAAAGATCTGCAACATTACAAAGCGTCAAACGACTTGTTCGGACTACAACACGCTTCTTCCAGATGTTGTGAAGTCACAATGTCACTTATTTAAATTATTTCCACACACAGGGGAGAGGTCTAGTTGAGCTGTGCTAGAGAAGAAGAAGAGCTGCTTTAGTAGCATGCTGTCACCATGTCGAAGAAATACTGTTTCTTCCATTATGATTCCAAAACCTTTTCTGGTTCTGCAGGATTCTCCCTCTCTAAGCAGTTCACCAATCACAACCAAGGTTGCCAGGTTTTCATAACAAAACCTGGCCAATTGCTACTCAAAACTAGCCCAATCATGTTTCAAGGTCTCCATTAAAAATGCATTCTGGGGGATAAAATATTTCTGTCGTTATAGACGTTAAATATGACGTTATAGGGCTCGATTTAACTCGCAGACATCAAAAACAGCCCGCGGCAACAGTGTTAAAGTAGCCCAACTTCTGCAGGAAAACCGCAGACTTGGCAACACAGATCACAACGCACTGTGTTTCAGAAGGAGGGGAAACAGGAACTAAACTTTTTCACGAAAGCATTGTTAGCCAACTATGGTCGCAAGTTCCGTCATTAACAACAAAGTTTAATGACTATGTGTTTCCCGAAATCATTTGCAAACAGTGCTACAGATCTACAGATCTCCAGATCTCAATCTGTGGGTAGAAGCATAGTGATGACATCCTGTGATTGGACGTCATCCCGGTCAATCTTCATTGTCAATGTGATGGCAATTTCCCCTTTTGGAACCAATCAGACACCCTCAGACTAGTATAAGGACCCAGAAATGACAAGACGGGAGCACAAGTTTCTTCTTTTTCTCATCGCTGTTGACTATTTGTCACAAAATTTTGTTGCTCTTTTTTTTGGAAAATGTTGTTTTGTCCAACTGTGCATTACATTACGAACAGTACTAGTTTGACTATTTTTTTCAGGAGAATTTCAAATCATGTCCATGATTTTATTTGTACACATACATAGCATATATATTTGTACATGTACAGATATATATTTGTACATGTACATAGCAAGTGCCAAAATTGTCACCAGGTTTCACAGCATTCCAATTTAGTAATAAACATCCTAAAAAAAAACAAAACTTCAAAATTTTTTAGTCAAAAATGACCGAAAAGCACCGGAGGGTTTACTTCAAAATAACTTCAACCTAAGCAATTTAGTCTCCTTATAAAGACCCATGCAAAGCATGCTGAGACCCACAAATTCCCTGCCCATTTGCAGGGATAATCACACTGCATTTGTTCATTTTAAGTAAACTGAACAACCAGCTTGCACAACAACAAAGTGCCTCAAACAAAACTCATAGTATCTAATCTGTGATGCCACTAAACTCAAAGACTTTGGCCAATTCAGTCATTAAATCTTTTTTTCTCATTGTATTAACCTGGCATATTACAAACATGATTGCGTTTCCACACAAGATGACCTCCAGAAATTGCGTAAATTCAGCCAATCAGATTAGAGGTTGCTAGTTCAAAAAAGTAATATCCAGTTTTATGTGCATTATGCATAAACCTGCCCTGCCAAACAAGGCAAGGCAAGCACTCTTTATATTTCCCTCAGAAAATGTACAAATTCATTGCAGTGCCTCAAGTGCTTTTGTTTATCTGAAGATTTGTTTTCACTTTTCCGTTCAGCGTCATCTTCTCTGCCTCTGAGGATTGTTGCACGAGACTTACATTCG
Source organism: Labeo calbasu (assembly GCA_019740295.1). NCBI lineage: Eukaryota > Metazoa > Chordata > Actinopteri > Cypriniformes > Cyprinidae > Labeo > Labeo calbasu. Next base: position 16,648 of record JAHKKF010531192.1, on the reverse strand, counting down.
GTGCATTTTATATTTTTACGCTGGCATCCTGTACTGCTTGTTTAATCAGCCAATGTCATTTCTTTCCCCTAATCGTATCTTCTCTTGCCACTACCTGTTCTGATGCCGGCGGCAGCCATCGGCAGCAGAATCGCCTCCGTCTCCAACTGTACTGACACACAAATAGCAAGGCACTGCTTGTCAGTACTGGCATTCTCATCTGTTTCCCATATTCCCCCTTCTAGTTCAATTCCCATTGGATATGTATCTGTAAATCTGAAACATCGCCCTCCAATTCCATCACCACCAGGAGATCTGTTTTCCCTATTTCCGCCTCAGCATCATCTTATCATGGCTCCTGTTCAGATAAGTCTACAATCCGCAATAATGGTTACAACACAGCTGAACACGCTGAACTTGCTTTGCACTTTTTATCCTTGGAGTGGCAGGCTCATGCGAACCCGGCTAACCGGGTCATGCTAACCAGCAAAAGTTTTTGGCTTCCAAGCGCTTTTCATAATTCAGCCAATTCCCGTCTGATACAATCAAGCCCAGCCTTGTCAATTTTTCTTGGTGAATACAATTTCACTCAGAAACACAGATTACAGATGCAAAATGGGTTGAAACAGCTTTTCATTTGATTATAAGGGCCGCAATTCAGCCAACGGCACACTGGCCTCCAGCAGCTAATGAAACGGCTGCTATAACGCCGTGGGTCCTGAAGAGGTGGGTCATTCAGCTCTTGTTTTTCCAGGTGTGACCGAGGTAATCACAGTCTTTTTTGCTTCAGCGTCTTTCGAGTATTAAAGTTCAGACCCCGCTGCTGACCAGTAACACTCACAGCTGGTTATTCAGTGGTGTTGTTTTATAAAAGCATATTGATTATACAATCAGTACAAAGCAGTACATGATTTAGATCAGTTACAGATCAGTGAATGCACCATTTTTGCTGAAAATGACTGATGGTTGATACAGAAAGCAGGTCACTGGGCACGAAATAACAAAATCATTAAAGCAGTTTTGTAATGGATAATCACAACTATCCTGTTGTCTCAGTATTTTAATAAAGCCACTGAAGACTGTGTGCACGACAAATTTTATGGAAGGTACATTGTGTTCAATGTAAAGCATAGTAAAATCATTGTAATGCATGTCCTGGAATGATTTATTGCTTTTATTAAAAAAAAAAAAAAAAAAAAAAAAACATTTACTACTGATATTACTGTTATCTTTTGGTTAATTGTAATTATTAGTGATAATGAATGTAGCATTGAAAAATGGGAAACCCCATGAGTAGCAGTGCAATATTGCTGTATATCGGCACGGCTGTGCTGCCTTAACAGCTACAAGTGTGATATTGAATTTATACAACAGTATACGCAAGTGTGTAAATACATAAGAAACAACAACTGAGTGTCTTTAAAAACCCTCGTTTGCACAAACTACTACCTTCAGCCACAAATTCAAATCTCAAGTTGAAAGTTTAACAGCTAAGCCCAAGCCTCCATTACTAATTCAAGAACGTCACTTTAGAACTAGTAATGAAGGAACTTTGAGTTTCGATATCTTTGTCATACTATCCTTTCATCTGTTAAGGGTGATTTCCAATGACTGTGCTGTTCAGTGCATTTGCTGTTTGCGTCTTACAAGGTGTTGTTGAAAGTAAAAATAACATCCTTGTTTACAACTCTGTTTCAGTCTATTTCAATATAAAAGTTCTTACTGCTGACTCACCCATAAAAACAGTCTCTTGTTGTAAAAAACAAAACAATTTGTTGTGATAAATTTTAATAATTTGTTACCCTGCTGCCTCAAAAAATTTTAAGTTCAGTTAACTCAAGTCAACTGAGTCAGCTCAAGTTTAGTCAACTTGAAATGTTAAGTTGTACTAAGTGACAATTTAGATATTAGAGTTGACAAAAAATTTGGTTTGTTAAACTTAAAAGCTGGGTACGTTACCCAGCTGCCTTAACATTAAGTTGAATCAACTCAAATATCTAAGTTGTCACATAGTACAACTTAACATTTCAAGTTGACTAAACTTGAACTTGAAATTTTAATGCAGTCGGGTAAAAAGTTGACTCTGCTCACCCTGCCCCTCTCTTCTCTCTGCTGCTCTGAGAGATTGTTTACTTTAGCCGCTAAACTTGCTAACTAGCAATTGCAGAGATTCATAAAAATTGCAGAGATTCATAAAAAAAACCTTCTCACTTCTGCTGTAAGTGAAGCTGGATCACAAATGATTTGCACGAACATAGATGGATATATGTAGATCAGGAGGCGCATTCCATTCACAAACAAATGTAATCCACTGCATCTTCAGCGGCTCAGATGTCAGGAGTAAATGACGACCACTATGTTCATTATTACATCCAGCAACACAACACC
>JAHKKF010531192.1:0-14231 GCA_019740295.1 Labeo calbasu | reverse complement strand
TCAATCGGAGATATTCTTGTCTAATTTACATCCCTGCTCCGGCATCGAAACAATGGAGGTCGGACTGTTACAGCTGATCTGAGGTAAGACGCTCATGTTAATCAACTATCGTGGGAGCAGCATCTGAGAATGGCTCGATTTGAAAAAGGGGATATTACTTTTACAGATCACTTAAAAACCACTGCATGGATTTTTATCATTATAGGGTAGATTTGTACATACACTGCCAACACACATTAATGTTCAAACAACATGTAAAAGTGAACTTTGCATACGACAACCCCTTTAATAAATCAAGCAGAAATCGTGATAATTAAAATACGATTTATCATGCAGCCCTATGACTTTCCATAATTGATTCCATTATTTTCTTGTTTGTCACTGAAGCTGCTTTGACTTAATCTGTATAGTATAAAGCATTACAGAAATAAAGGTGACTTGACATGATACACGCTCTGCTTTCGCCGTTTGCTTTGAAAAGGAAAATAACCCAGTAAAACCTGTCATTCAGTTTGTTTTCAACAAAATAGAACCGGACCTCATGAGACTAAACAGTGCAAATGGATAAACGGAAATAGAGAGCCATCATGTCAACACCATCGGCTGTTCAAGAAACCCATGAAAAACAAACATCGAAAGTCATTTGGCTTAGCACTGGTGATATACAGAAGATAGATGATTTCATGAAAACCTGAACATCAATCCAGATCTGATCTGAGTGCTGCAGGTCTACAGCTGTCTGGAAACCGTCTGCAGGTTCTCCAGGCCTGTCAGGTGATTGGGCTTGTGGTCTCCGTGTTTGGAGCATTACAGCTGACAGAGTCGCTTTATATCGGCCGACTTTCTAATAAACACATGACAACTCTCCATTTCCGCTGCCTGATTGCTCTGCCAGAGCCAATGGAAACGACTGTCTGTCATAATGGAGAAACCAAAAAAATAATTATATAAGTAACTGGTTCTTGTGATTACATTTAATCCTCACACAATAGCATTTGTTCGACTGTAACACAGGACAAAATAGTTGTTTACCATTCCTGTAGAGTCACTTCCATTAGGACTAATGTCCGGTGGAGTGCTGCAGTTATTTCGGGATAATTATTTTGAATTCTCGTCAGCAGTAAACCCTTGAATTGATTGGTACACCCACACTACAGCACATACCTAGCTGTTCAGATGATTCATAATAGTACACAACACTTGATCGTGTAATGCTGAGCACAGGAGCACAATTCAAGACTTTCGTACATTTTCTGGCTCCAGAGGAAGGACACATATTTATCTATCAGACGGGGATGCTCATCTCCTGTTCTCACAAAGTAGCAGTGACCTTCATCTTTCAATAGAGAAGGCAAAACGAAAATTAACAGCTGCTTGCTTTCTTTCTCTCAGGCAGCAGAGGTAATCTAACAGTAAATGTGGAAGTTAATTCCAAAAATAAATAAATAAATGAATAAATAAAAACAGAAATAGTTTCTGCAATCTCAGCATTTATTGTCTGCAAAAGTATGAGTCTATCAGAGGATCTGGGGAGTATTTTGTGCTTTATTCTAACTTTTTGCACACCTATTATTGGGACGTTACGTGCTGTTCTTTGTGTTAATAGACAGGAAAACGTTATTAAATGTTTTTTAGATCTAAATTAAGTACCAAATTATGGGATGAATGGGCATTTTCTCTAAAGAGGCAAGGGAGGCAGTGTCTCCTTAAAAACTTTGATGAGAAGTTGTTTTGTACTACAAATGTTTATTACAAAATATAACATTACAAAGTGTATAAATCCAACCTGGAAAAAACGTACCTTTTGCAAGATGCGAAACATATACCATCATTTACGTTTCATGACAGTCAATGTAAAATGTCCACTGAGTGGCAGTACAAGAGTGTTCAGTTTCTTTTTCCCCAATAATGGATGAACATACATATGGTACGTTTTATGTGACATTGGCTTTGTATGTGTCACAGCAGTTTTGACTTAAAATACCCGTTGAGTGGTGCCATAACTCATGTTCTGTGATATTTTAAAATAACGTACCATCTACACTACACCTAAACCTACCTGATACCCAGTGAGGGAGAAAACAGATGGCCAATCCTGGGGTGTGAAAGTTCGTCCCCCTCCCAAAAGGTGCGACCTTGCGCGGCAAAGACAAAAGGAGGGACGGAGATGGATTTAGGAGAAGGACAAAGGAGTGGATGTGGCATGGTGACGGGATGGTAAAGGGCTGGCAGGAAGGCAGGCGGACAACCCAGGAGTAGATTCGGGCAGAGGCCAGACACATGGGAGGAGACGATGGAGGGAGGAGCCATGAAGAAAACAGGAGGGACTTGGAGCAGGAGGAGCCAGGTGGGACCCAGGCCACAGCCATGATGGTGACCCACGGTGGAGCGGATGGAGGGAGGAGCCATGGTGGAGTAAGGGCTGACAACTCCAGGGGGCAGACTGATGGCGGCGGAGCAGGTGGTGGCGGAGCCCAAGGTGGAGACGGAGAGCCGACAAGCCAGGGTGACTCTGAAGATCTGGAGGGCCAAGGTGGAGCAGGCGGCTCCAGCACCTGAGGTAGATGCAGGGATCCGGAAGGCTATTGTGAAGCCAGAGCGACAGAGAGCCAAGATAGAGCCTGAGGGAAGGAGGAGCCTGACAGAGCTGGACGGACAGAGGAATGAGGAGTAGCCGGAGGAGTGGAGTCCCGAGGTGGCGAAGGGTCGACAACTGACCAAGGCAGAGCCGGAGGGCCGAGGGAGCCCAGCAGAGCTGGTGGACTAATGGGCCACGGCGGAGAGGAGGGAGCTAGGAGCCATGGTGGAGCCGCTGGGTCAACGGGCTGAGGCAGAGTCCACGACTCAGAGGCTGGAGGCGGAGACAAGGGATCCTCTAGCCACGATGCAGATGGAGACTGGCAGACCCGCAGTGATCCCACTGCACAGATGGTCGGCTGAGGGTGAGCAAAGGGGGTGCCAGGAGACAGCGGTGGCAATGTTGAGGACTGGTGCAGAGTTGATGGGAGAGGGAGGCTGGGTGGGAGTTTAGGATGCTTAGGGGGCTTAAGAACGGTGTCTGCTGCCCACACACTCACACCACAAAGCCACTCCAGGCACCAGGAGTGCCAGCAATGGGGGAACAATTTCCGTGGTCCTTTCAGGGCAGGCAGAGTTTCGGGGAAGACTAACTTAAAAAAGTAAGTACATAACTCACACACTTAGATACCACTTTGTTACGACAAAATAAAACCTATATCGCTGTTTTATCTTTTTTTGTTAAGGGTGTTTGATCTTCTTTGTATGTTCACTTTTCAAAGTCTGGGTCAGTACTTCTGCAGCGATGTAGGATGATTTTGAAATGATTTTTGAAGTTGAGGGAGAAAATACGACTGGAGTTTTTCAACATACCCTAACTGTCTTGAGTCAGAATACACAGAGTTCAAGGAAAGCAAGATGAGACGAGCGTTTGAGGTTAAAAAGTATTTAAATTGTATATTTTTTAATGAAAATAACCGATCATTTTGCTAGATAAGACTCTACTTCCTCGTCTGGGATCATTTACAACCACATTTGGGATCGTTAAAAGCCGCATTTAAATTGCACTTTGGAAGTTTAAATTTGGGGCACCATATCAGTCCTTTATATGGAGAAAAATCCTAAAATGTTTTCCTCAAAAAACAATTTCTTTACAACTGAAGAAAGAAAGTCATGAACATCTTGGATGACAAGGGGGTGAGTACATTATATGTGAATCTTTGTTTTGGAAGTGACTTCTCCTTTAATAAATAAAGTATTGATTACATTGTTAATGTAAAAATATAAAATTGATTTTTATTTCTTTTTCTGATAGTGTAAGTTCGTAGTTTTGTAAAGTGTTAGTTTAAACAAGAAAATGATACTGGGACATGAATTCACAGGTACATTTGATTTATAAACAAAAGAAAAAGAAACTTTGAGGCCTCCACTGACTTACAGTTGTGCTCTTTTGCAGTTTAATCTGTTTGAAACATTTGCTTACTTTAATACATTTTTATCGTGCATTGTTTTATGGCATTTAAATGATCATGGTCCTTTTTGTTTTCTGCAAAAAAGTTATTCAACTTCGTAGTAAGAGGACAACAGTGAAGTGTTTGTAAATTAATTAAATGAATTCAAAAATATGATTACAGCAATTATCATGATATGAAAACTTGATACAAAATAGCAATGTACATGCATGCCTAAGGAGAATTAGATCAGCATTTGCTAGCACATCCACGTTGGTTGTCATAGTAATGATTCACCATGTCCAAGACTTTAGCAATGGATGTTCTGCAAATATTTTTTATTATTTATTTAATTTTTACCCGCAATGGCAGTATCCAAATCTGGAACGATTCACCACAGACAAGAGCAAAAATGCAGTGTTTCCTGCCACTAGCATGTTTTAACAAAGTCTACTTGTCACAATACTTGACATAGCATCCAGTTTTGGAACAAATGATGCAGAACACATAAAATCAGATCTGATCCTTTAGGCTGAGATGAATTACGAAAATTTGATTTAATAAGATTTCAGATCGCCTACAAAAAGTGGTTTGGATTGTGAAAGGGGATTTTGTTCAAAATCAAAAGTCAGATATTTGGTAATGTTCCTTTCAGTGATACTGAGAAATAAGAAGTTGAAACACTGTCATTAAAGAGTCCTAAAAAGCTTATACACAATTATCAACTTCAGAAACATCATGAAATACACAAAACATATGCATCAAAGAATTTGGTCATTAGAATTAGTAAAAGGTAATAAAACAGAAAAACCTTCTGTACATCATCAAACGAGACACTATTAGGCAGACGAGAGTGGAGTTGAGTGTGGGAGATAAAGGGCTGCCTCTCCAGCAGCACAGCAGGTGTAATGTGACAGACAACTGATTAATGATGCGTAGTTTATTTCGGTGTCCATTAGCTCGGAGGAGAGCAGAAGGTTCAGCCTTTCGTTGTGGGGTGCTGAGACGCCAGAGTGCTGGAAAGAAACACAACTGTGTTAGAAGAACCTGTGTGGCCTTTCACTGGCCTCTGCACCCCTAGGGTATCTTCCTTCACTTCATCAAACACCTTTGGCCCCCTGTGGATGGCCACTCATCTGTTGTCAAATTGAAGCAAAGAAAGTCTAACAGTCTAGACTATTGCCCACACAGAAGTCTAAGGGGCAATTATATCTATACAGGCTGGGGGTGGTCGATATGACCAAAATATTATATCACAACATGAGCAATTTTATTTCACAGCAATAATATATATAACAACGTATAGTTGTTTTTGCTTTAAGTAAGGTTTTGATGATTGATGATCATTTATACCATTGAAATTTCATAATACTTATAATCAGTTTCACAAAAAACAAACACTAGCCTAAGTTTAAAAACTCTCAGATTTACTGAAGACAAGCAAACAGTCATAAACTAATAATAAACTAATTACAAGCAGTCAAAAGACTACAACAGAACAAAAACACAAATGAAAAAACAAAACAAAACAAAAAAAAACTGTGTGGTTTTCATTGTGTAGATTAAATATAGATTAATTCCTATCACCATTACCAAAGCGATTCAGTTGAAAGCATCTTTATTGGTCCCTTAAAATTAAGCCGTCACCACATAAATAAAATACAAAATACACAACATCTCTCATTTTATAGTCATAATATTACTGTATTTATTATATTTTTGATCAAACATTTGAAAGGTACACTATTTATATTATTTTATTCTATAGTTAATCAATATTTCATTATTTAGAATTATTAAATTTTAAAGACACATCTTGGTAATCTGGTAAACTGTCCATGAAGTCCATAGCAACAGGACAATAAATGTTCACCTTAAGGGAACATCAGTCATTTTATTATTTTTACGCCTATAAGAAGAGACAGTGAGAAAAGTAATTTCTGCAATGGCTCAATAATGTGACATGTAAAAATATAGCTGCAGAGTATTTGGCAATAAAAGTGTGTTCTTTCAAAATTAGATTCTACATTTCATAATATTCAATAAGAAAGCTCATATGGCTGTCTTTGTTAAAGATAGTCTCTATTGTTATACGTTATTTGACATCAGCTGTAAACTTCGAGTTATTGTATTGAGTGGTGTTTCTTCTCAAAGAGAAAAGAATAAAAACGCATCATATGGACTTTTTTTTTTTTTTAACTTACTCATTTATTTTTTGGATCTTAACAGTGGTGGTCTTTCTTTATATGGAAAAGATAAGCCTTTTCACAACTTATATCCCTTCATTCTTGTCCCAGAAGCACAAAAGTGAAATCCTGCCTACAATATGTCAAAGAATGACATGAGGGTGAGTAAATAATATTTTTATTTCAGAGTGATCCACTGCTTCAAGTTTGTCTTTGTAGTAGCTATTCTGATTGAAAAGCTTGCTCATTTCAACTTTAAGCTATACGTTGATCGTTTGACATAAGTAGTCATGGTGCTATAAAAACATTCTGTAAGTTTCATAACTTTAAAACTTTCTCGTTAATCTAAAAACAGCTTATATTGAAGCCAGTCTGCCAAAATGACAGGTTATGGAATGTGCCATTTTATGATGTAATAGTGTAGCTAAACACCGTCTACGCAGAAGATCATCAACGCCTGCTTCTACATCACTGCCTGTTTAGCCCTGCTCACCGACTTGCACATGTAATGTAAATAACAGAGACAAACACAGATCTACTCAATAACCAAACAATAAAGATAACTCTGAAGACTACTAGATGCTGTGCAGTGCTTTGCGTTGCCTTCCTTCTGACCCCAACATTAGGAAAGAGTGGATGAACTTTATTTTTAAAGACGTTCCAGACCTTATCAGTAAGACCTCAGTGCTTTGTTCATTTCATTTTGCCATGGATCTGTTTTCAAACAAGGTACAACTCAACGCAGGATTTTCAAAGATTGAAAGCTGTTGTGACTATATTGGTTCCGACAGTGATGTTGCACCACACAAGTGTAAGTAGCTGTTTTATTACGATCAATTTTGCTTTGTCTGTTATTACAGATTATTTGATATGTACTGAGTATTTATGCATTTTTCACCTATATCGCAGCAGCATCCTTCTGTGAAGGATGTATGCTGTCAAACTTACACAACTGTTATCCAATCATAGCAGTGGGTGTTTACTTCCAAGTCTACAATCCACCATGCCTATTCAAACAGAGCGTTCTGATGAGGGGGGTCAAAACCAACACGTTCTCACTCCCAACTCGTCACATATTGACGCTTGGTCAGGACCCTTTGGCGTTGCTTTTTGACGCTCAAGGTACCCCTTTTGGACATACAGGGTCCTCCATTGATTTCCGCTGTTTGCCTTAATTTAATGGCTTGCATGCATTTGTAAAAAATATAAATAATTTTACATAAATTTATACTTTCACTGGAGCACCTAAACCCACCATTACCCTAAACTTACCCACTTCTGAACAATATAAAACATGTAACAGGCAAATAAGTAAAGTCACAGGTATTTAGTGCAGAAACTGACTATAAAAAAGCAGTATAAAAGCATGACACACAAGTTGTGCTGCATTCCGATACGATATCTTTATGCGAAGAAGAGAGTAAAACATAAGATTTTAATCGCTGAAAATGATCCTGCTCTGTTAACGCGCTCACATCTCATTCAAAAAGATACTCCCGAACATTAGCGTGAAGTAATCGGTCACGAGACACACGAGCCAGTGGTATTTCACAACCAAGGCTGACATAACGCTTCTTCTGGTGGGCGAAATTTTTTTACATTTATTTACGTACAAACTGAGCTTTACGCCGGACGGAGACAGATCGCATCTAATCCTCTCATAAATCAACTGTTTGGCCTTGGAAGACTTGGAATATTGCTACTTTTTGAATAAATTATGATTGTAGCTGCCTGTTATATCTTGTTCCTTACTGACAAATGGTAGGTTTAGGGGCAGGGGTTGGGTTATGTGGTCGTAAATGTGTAAATAATGAAATGTGAATAAAACTTGTGACTGTTTACATTTAAAAAAATAAATAAAAATCACACCCAAACATATATGTAATAATGGCAATATTATTACCCAATATATAATTTAATTATGACGATAAAATTCCCAGTGCCTTTTGCGTTAGCATTATGATGCCAAGGGTTTCTAAGATCAAAGCAATGAAGAATCCTGCATGTCGAAAAATGACGCCAAAGGGTCCTCACCGAACATCAATATGTGACGAGTTGGGAGTGAGAACGTGGACCTCAGAGAACAGTACAAAATAATTTTTTGAAAAAGGCAGTTCATGACCTCTGTAATAGAGGTGGTCTTCCACTCTGCCTTCCTTGCAAATAGGTTGGTCTTTTATGTGTTGGCTAAAGGTCAGAGAAGCATGACTAACATCTGAGTTATGAGAAAGAGCTCCTATGACATCACATTCATAACCTCCTATTTTGCTTTATGGTCAGTTTGGGGTAACTGCAATCAAAAGAACATCTTTACTGGCAAATGTCTGCATTTCTTCAGCAAATACTGTTATCAGGACAGGAGTGATTTAAGTCTGTCTGTTGCATGGCTTTGTTTAGACGAATGCCAAGAATTTACAATAAATTACAAAGTTTTCAAACAGTTTTTGACGGGGGCGGTTTTCTGTTGAATACTGAGACATGGCTTTTAAATCTGTCAGGGCGTTCACAAAGGAAACACGTTTTTTTTATTTAAAAACAACTGAATGGAACAGAATTCAATATTGTCACATCATTTATTTGTTTGCTTTGGTTTTGATGTACTGAAAAAAGATGATAGTGTGATTTTATATTGAATACAGTTTAAAAGATACAAATTTGATCTTGCATGACAAAAGTGAAAAGGTTAAAAAGCTGAATATTTATAGAGCAATTTCAGCATATTAAATTGTAATAAATTAATAATTTATTGTAAAAACTAAATTTACTGGAAAATGTGTTATTCCAAAGGTTCTTATCTCCTGTTTACACCAATAAGGAGAAAAGAAAAAAGACCAAAATAATAATAACAACAACAATAATAATAATAATAATAATAATACTGAACATTCAATATAAAAGTTATTACCTCTTTTTTTTCCCCATCAAACAAACAAAAATGAGATTTACATTTTTTGTCACATGCACAGAGCTGCTGTTATTAAATAAAACAGCTTGGTGGCGCTTTCATAAGTGACAGTGAATCACAGAAGAGAGTGCTGGAATGCTTGTACTTAGTATTGTTTAATAAAAGACCATAGTGAACACAAAAATCTGAACGACTATTTAAAAACCTTAGTAAAAAAGTTATTTAAAATGCATTTATTGTGTAGTTAAAGTCTATTATCATATTCAATGACATATCGCTCGAGACTTACTGATATTAAATATGTAATTAAACTTTATTTGGAGTACTACTACTTTCTTAATATGAAGCTTAAAATATGTTTTAATGTCTCTATTGATGAGGATTGTATGCCATTTAAATAATATTGGTCTTTAAATGCAAAATATTTAAAGTGTTTCCTTTCTTGCGTGTGACAAGCTTTTCATTTAGCGCGGAAAGGCATTATCTTTGGTGACAAAAATCATAATGATTTCCCCAAAAATGAAGTATGCTTGGCAGAGGTCGCACCAACCAAAAATTGTCCGTCATTGACAGAATTTTTTTCAGAAAAATCTGAAGGCCGTCCGCTACTTTGACCAATTACACAAAGGGTGATCTATTGTAACTTATAACTGTAATCCCCACCCCTTGTCCAGTTGGTGGCGATTGCGCTCCAGTGTAACAGCAAAGCACGGGATCCAGAACAAAAACGAAACTGTCACAAATGTTTTGTTATGCGTTTGATCACGCTACTACAATCTATCACACCACATTAAAGGGCACCAAAACGGTAATTATTGCTTTAATTTTCTAATGAAATGGACAGAATTTGAAATCTGAGACTTTGTTTCATATCAAAAGTAACACAAAGCTTAGCCTATTGCGATTTATTGAACGGGAGGCACGCTATGAACTGTTCATTCATCAACTGAAAACAGCATAGACCAAAAGATCAACTGGAATTTATGAATCGATATTGGTTCATAAAAATGAAAATCTATTAAAAACGCTGTCACTGTGGGGTGTGGTGTTGAACATGAAAAGTTGCAAAGTCTCATCTGTTCATCTGTTCATCTGTTCTCTTCAAAATAATTGCTTGAGCCTATTTCATCCTGTAGGTTCATAATTAAAAAAGCAATTGTGTTATTATAATTAAATTACGAAAATTAAAATGACAGATAAAAATAGATTATAACGGAATTTTTACGACTGTTACAATGTTACAGTCTAACGCAACCTCTGATGCTTGGTGACCTCTCATCAAAAATCATAATCTGTTTGATCATCACAGCATGTTCCACAGACAGTGTGTTCATGACGTCAGAGATTGGCCTGTTTTGATGCAAAACTTTCTGAACTTTTCAGAAAACAGCTGATGTCAAAAAAGGTCCACACCAAAACTGCTAGTATGAAAACCCCTGAGACAGCACTGTCCAATAACAGAGAATTCCTGCTCCATATGATATCAAAAATACAGGGACTCAGAAGCTGAAACCTAATCTTGTTTCTTTTCGGCAGAGAAGACGTATGTAAATCAGCAGATATCAGTGGCATCTCATCACCTACTGTCTGTCTTCATTAAAGTCCACAATAACCTGTTGGGGTTTTAGATTGAGGCTCATTATGATTCAGCGAGTTCATTGGTACAAATCTGCGCTCATTATACTTTTGCTAGCACATCTGTCACACGAATCCGCATGCCATCCTCAGGCTCGTGAACAGCTGGAAACAACTGTGAATCAAAGCTGAGCAGACTCTAGTGCTTAGTCATACGTCCTTGATTTAGAGAGTGTGGCCCGTCTGTCAGTTTGACTGTAGATTGAAGCAGGTAACATGTGGCTTTGAATACAAATGCGGCTGTATTTGCCAGTTCTGTTTAAACATTCAAAAAAAAAAATAAAAATCTCAGATGAATAACAGTACAGATGCTCATGATTGTCTGTGTACTGCACTGAGTGCACTACTTGGATTCTCAAATTGTAAGATAAGAGCAGTATTGAAACCTGCTGAATTGCCTCCATGGGCATCACAGACACACAACAGACACTCTTTTAAGATACAATATTTTGCCCAAATTCGAAAACAAGATGTATCTATTGTGGAAGAGGGTAACCCATAAGGTTGTGGATGATAAATGTTGATTAATAATACTTGTAATTTCACTTAACAATAAAATGTATTGGTAAAAACTACTTAAATAATGTTTACCCAAAATATGCGCACGTGTTTATATTCAAAGGGATATTTATAGCCAAAATGTATAAAATGATAACTGGCAAATAAATAAATAAACACATAAATAGGCAATGCACAACAAATCAGCAGCTAAATATTGTTCTAACATCAAATCAGCAGGTCTGCAGCAATTCCTAACCCTATGTGTGACTAGAATATTTTTATTGGGAATACTTTTTTTTTTTTTTAAATCAATCTGCAAATCAAATTATGCAGAAAGTGTGAAAATATTTAAGTGTGTGTATTTAGGACACAGAAAAGGCTAGCTATGAAATTTGTCTTAACCAAATGAAGAATTTTGCCATTTTATTCTAAAAGAAAATTAATTTCTGTCACACTCATTAACACCACAAAATCATATTAAACAATACATCATTTGACATGTGATGGAAGTGACACTCTGGCGAGATATTTCATTATTTTCAGCAAAAACTGAAAAAATAAAATTACAGGACCAACAGCATAAAAGTGCCTGATAAATGTTTCACATTTTGAAACATTTTTGCATTTTTGCATAACAACAAGTCCGTGCGTAACGCAGCACCAGTTCAAGGATTTAGCAGTGGTGTGAGTGCTCAGGAGCGACATGACATGCTGTACTTAAGTTCTGGCAAGTGAATATTCTGATAAAGATAAATGGGTGGAGTGGAGTGCTTTCTCTCGTCGCAACTCTTATTCACATGGCTCAGGATTCATCCATGCTCATCATTTGTTCTGTTTAGTTTTGGGCAGCTTGGGAATCGATACCCGTGGGCCTGAACAAATCACTCCTGAGCGCATCACCACCGAGGATCATTTAACACTGTCACACAAGCATACGCGGACACACACAGGCACCGTGAACCGTGAATCTCCCTGTATAGCTTACACATACCCCTTGTTGAAGAATGCAGGGAGGAAAGCTATCTTTTAGGGACTGTGAAAAGGCTGCGGCTCTTAGCAGGATGAAACATGGGAATAGCCGCAGCATGGTGTTGCGGTAGCAAGCTCGGTCTGAGCTAGAGATTAATAGGAGAAGGAGAGAGGAACATTACCAGCAGTCAAGGATAAATGGCTGAAGCTTGTATGTGCTGTAAACTTTATTAATCTGCCTCACCTGCACAAAAAAAAACAGCCCTGTGAAGAGCCGTTCATCAGAAGTGAGCCGTATCGGGAAGCGGAGTCAAGGAATCAGCTTTGCACAGTGTTCCTCTTTTGGAGGGTCAAGTTATTACTTCCAGAGGGCATGTAATGTGGAGGAGCACTTAACGGTCAATAGGGGGAAATGCTACCTGCAATGAGAACATGTTCGGGGCAGGCTTGATAAGGCACTTTCTGTGTAATCCGCCACAGGAGCTCAGAGACAGTAGGAAGAAGAGGTGGAATTAGAATGAATGCAACACATTAGTGAGGCACATGGAGTGGATTTTCAGGAAGGAAAGTGGGGTAAATCCTCTCAAGAGCATTTAACATTTGAACCAAATCTAGTTCTGGAAATAAACGCTTGACTCTCCAATAAGAACCACCAAGGTGACAGTTGGAAAAGGAAACTTTGAGGTAGTCACATGTCAGCATGGTAAAACTGAGAGAAATATTGCAGAGAGAGAGAAAAAAAAGCTCAGACTAGCCTAAGATGGTCTGCAGGTGTCACAGTCTGGGCAGCTTTGATAGTTTATAGTTTGATAGTTGACATACCAAGTCATGTCCATGTTGAGTCATCTTTGAGCATTTGTTAGCTCACTTTTCCTGGTCTGTTCCACACCACTGGCACTAGTTGGACTAGTCATCATTGGTGGATTTTTGGCTGATTGGTTATGTAGAATCAGAGTAAGCACCTCTGTGTAATTCCAAGTAGGAGCACAGAGACAGTACGATATTGTAGCTGCAAGCAGCAGTGAGGCAAATTGAGGAGCTAAGCATCGCATGGAACTTCAGTTCAACTGCAACAATGAGTAATTAAACATTTTAGGATGAGGTTAATCAAAATAGCTGAAAAAACAAATATAAATCACTAGTAATATGATTTATTGGTTTTGACCAGTAGGTGGCACCATTATCAAATAGTTATGTGGTCAGTGTGAAGGGACAGTGACACATAAAAAAGTTTATGTCAGTATGCCAAAGTACTACAGAGTTGCAGCCTCAGTGTCAGCTTGGGATCATGCAAACAATTTCTTTGAAGTGTTATCTGAAAACGGTTTGGTTTATCAAAAAACTTTTGATAACTTTTTGTCAGCATGGTCTGAAGATAAAAGTCAAATTTGGTGAAAATCAGACCAAAGGGCTGGGAGGAGCTCGAAAAAATAGCTTTTCAAAGAAAATTAAATGGAGGAAGATGTTCGGCTGATTATGACATAATTGTTATCGACATCAGCTTGATCCAAGGAATCCATCAAGACCAGTCTCATGACAATAGTCAAAAATCTTCAAAAGCTATTAGCAGTTTTTGAAATAATAATTTTTGCCAAACTTTTTGTACACCTTCAGGACAATTTCGTAGTGATATGTCAAAATCTTCGTAAAATATACATTTTTTTGACAAAATTTAAAATGGCTGACACCCAAAATGGATAAACAGAGTATCTTTTGACTCGGTATGTTGCTCCAAATCTAAATAGAGCAGTCTTGTTATATTTGGGCAAAATGTTTAGAAGATATAAGCAAAAATAGTAATTTTTCATATCTCCTGACCACTAGGTGGGGCTGTGGCAAAACTGTAAAAGTAACCTCAGGTCATGGTTATCACAGAGATAATCTTACTATAGAGGATATGCACTGATGTCACTTTCCCACCGGGACACGCCCCCTCAGCCGGACTAAGTGGCAAAAGAGCCTTCAGCGTGAATGGATTTAATAGGGAAGATGCGAAAACACAAGTAAAACAAACGATAATCAGTTTAAACTAAAGGTTGCTGAACTTGATATAATGTTCCTAACAAC
>JAHKKF010531191.1:9065-20301 GCA_019740295.1 Labeo calbasu | reverse complement strand
GTATGGGTTAAATGAGTTTGAATCTGGCTCACATCCATTTGCATTTCTTGATCACAGTTCCCCTTTTTCTCCTTATTTCCTCTCTCACTGTCCAAAAAGTGAGAAAAAGGCTGCAGATAAACATTAAGAAATCTCTGAAAGTTATTCTTGCAACTCTTACACCTTTTCCTTTCTTTGGCTTTTTCTGACTCACTGCAAGTCTTTCTCTTCAGTTCAGGGTTTTTGGAGTTTATTCAAAAATCCTGTTTCACCATTTTCTCTCTTCCTTAATTTTCTTTTTTCCCCCTCTCACAGTGCACCTATTCACCTACTTTATCTTTTGTTCAGCTAGAACCAATTAACGTTTCTGTCTGTATGGGATGGAGTGGAACAAACAAAACTCTTTCACTCTTACTCTTCCTCTATCACACACAGACTTGGGCTTGACTTAAAGCTGACTCAACAGTCTCCCGACAGCTGATGTAATGGCCGTTGCAGAACAGAGAATGTTGTTTGTGCTGAACGGGGTGATGGACAGAATGAGACACAGAGGAAAAAGTGGGCTTGACAAAGGAAGTAAGCCTAACTCTCTCCATACGTGATATGTTGTGGTTACCTCTCGCACTGACTATTACATAGATTACATAGGTTGTCTTTTTTAAAGAAAATAATCCAGATAATTTCACAGATATATAAAGCTTTAGATGGTGAGCCCTCCATCCTGCCCATAACCTGAGCTTTCATATTTCCACATGCTGTGATTCACTATCCTGATTGTTTTTCTTGGATCATGTTTTCTTTTCCTCTGAACGTGGCTGCCAGCAGTTGGCCGAAGGTCAAAGGTCAACCAGGATCAAAGAGCCGTTTAGGAGGCAATGAGTTAAAATAGAGCCTGAAAAAGTGCCAAACAAATCTCATCCAAACAGCCAGAGTCAACATCAACACACTGAACTTATCACAAAGAGTGGTGAACCTTTGGAAATACCAGTTTCTTCTCCAATATTCACTGAAATTAAATTGTTTCATTTCATTTTTTTTATGACTAAGCTGAATGCCTTAATTTAGTGGAACTCTTCACAATATATTCAATCATTTTGACAATACAATTTCAATCAAAACTGCAGCTACTAAGACCTAATTAAGCCAGTTGTCTTTCCTGTTGTTAACTAAAGTCTATACTCTTGAATTTTAAGAGAGCTCTCAAAGTTTTGCTTTACAGAGTCCGAGGCGCCACACAGATCTAAACAGATCCTCCAATGAAACTCAAAACAGTCGGTCAAGCGGTTAAACACACAGGAAATAGCAGCTCTTCAGCATTTATGTGGTATCGTTATTGGGCCTTTTCACCTTAGGACATTTCACACATTGCGTACAACAATTAAAACTTGCAAGCACAGACAGCGCCACTCAAGGTTTCGCTGATGACTACTTTTAGACCTCTTTCAAAGTCTGTTTCTAACCCATATACCATAAAATAACTGAATACCTGAAAGCAGGGTTTTGTGCAAATCAGATTTTATTTTTAGTTCTTTTTTTAATGTTTTATTATTATTATTATTATTTATTTGTATTTTTTTATTTTTTTATCTTATCCAATACTGCTGTAGAGCTATTATGCCTGTAATTTTTTACCTGTTCACTCTTACTCTCAACTTATGACCAGTGCAGAAAAGCCACATTTTAAGTACAAGGAAGCAAAATTGTTCATAATATAAAACCATTATTAACCAACTTCTGTCAGTACAATGGTGAATTTTTCTTGGCTCCTCCTAACGTTTACATTCACTTTTTCGAACCCAGCCCTCTACAATAGATCAGCAGGCAAGAGAAAATGTGTGTACATATTCGTGAAATGAATCACCGAGTCTCCCCCTCCAGGGTAAGAGGAGGACGTCAGTGCCAGACAACCTCTCAAGTCAGATAAACTAGCCTATGGGAAGGAATTCCTTCAGCTGGAGAGTGAAGCACTAT
The DNA here is from genome assembly GCA_019740295.1 of Labeo calbasu. Classification (NCBI taxonomy): domain Eukaryota; kingdom Metazoa; phylum Chordata; class Actinopteri; order Cypriniformes; family Cyprinidae; genus Labeo; species Labeo calbasu. The sequence goes on along the minus strand of JAHKKF010531191.1, from coordinate 18,351 downwards.
CTAGAAGGCAACGTTTATGCTATCCTTAAAGGGACGGTGACAGCCTGCCTCCTTATAGTTTGCATTTACCCCAGAACATTCAGCTCCGCATCACTTTTGTCTTCTGGGACAGATTTATAAAATCAGTTGCATATGGTTGTTTATCAGTGACATATAACGGAATACACCTGGAAGTTGTTAAATTTCCTATTCGTGGCCGTTATTCTCACAACATAGTTTTGTCTTTACTCTTTTGCGCATTTCAGAAGTCAAGAGCCTGAGAAAGAGAGAGAGAGAAAGGGGGAGGTAATGTTCTCTGCAGACGTAGAGTTCAGCTCACTCCCTGACTAATTTTCCCGGCTGGAACACTGCAGAAAGGGGGAAGGGAGCGACTAATAGCTTTTCAGCAAGACATTTTTCCTGCAGCACGCAGGTCTGGGCAAAGTGCTCCCAATAGAAAGAGTTTGAAAATATTGAGGGTGATTCTCAAAATGACTGATCAATGGCATGTTGAAGAACAAGCCTCATTCCTTGACCTTTCACATCTAGAGATGGCAGCTGAGGACATGAGATTACCAAGACAGTTGGTGATGATGACTGTATATCTAATGTGTCCATTTGAGTAGAAATCCAAATACCATATTTTACTGACAGTTGTCAATAAGCGCAAGTTTGCATTGCTTGCGATTTATTCTTAAATTCACAAAAGCCGACTTATGAATAAATTTTTGCTTATGAGAGACTTTTTGGGCATGAAAATGCCCTCCGAGAGCGCTTTCGAGCTGGATTTAAATCTGATCGCTCAAACCACTTCAGAAGGTGGTCTGGGACGCATTCCAGACGAAACTGGACAAGTGTAAATGCATCTGATTGTTGCAACCACACATAATAGACGTGTGAGAGCGTGTTATCCACTTTTTTTCTTCAACATGGAAGTAAGCCTATGGGTGAGACTTTGGGTTCATTTTCCGCTTTAGAGAGTTTGCACCTAAGTCACAGTGTGGTCAGTTACCTGGATGCACAGCCATATTGGCGATACTCATATGTAGACAACAGCATGGATTGCACAGTTAATGTGCTACTGAAGTAGACATATTGGCAGTACTGGACATAAACAGTGCCACTGAACCAAACGAAACCCGCATATTTTGCTGATTATTGCTGCTGAAAATAAATTATTGTCATGTTTTGGGCTAATCGATCAGACCGGGAAAAAATTTTTTTTAGTATTATAGACTGCCAAAAGTTATAACAAATTAAGGAGAAAAATGATAAAAGCTGTTTGCAGAACAAAGGGTGTTTGTGGTTGTCCAAACTGAACCAGGATTTCCAAGGCAAGGATCTTGACAACATTCATGTTTGTTCTTATCATTTCTGGTCAGGTAGGTGAAATATTAGGCCAATATATTTATTAATAATACTCATACGTATCTTTACCACCTGTTAACTTTAGTTTGGTAACCCTTTCCTGCTTACCAAGTCCTATGATTTAGCAGCTTCCACACATTTTTTTCATGGTTTAGACAGCATAAATTAGCAGAACAACATATTTAGTAGCACTTTAACCGTGCAATCCATGCTGTTGTTTACATCTGCATATCGCCAATATGGCTGTGCATCCTGGTAACTCACCAAATTGTGACATAAGTGCAAACCTTCTATTAGTTATATTAAAGTATATTAGTTTAACATTTCACCTACCTGACAAAAAAATTACAAATACGAATGTTGTCAGGATTCTTGATGTGTTATAACTTTTGGCAGTCAGTAATACTACAAATGTTCTTCCCGGTCCGACCGATTAGTACAGCCCAAAACATGACAATAATTGACCATTTTCAGTAGCAATAATAAGCTAATTTTGCAAGTTCCATTGGTTCAGTGACATTGTTTACACTCATGGCCGCCATTAGAGCCGATTGCTGACGTGTCGTGAAAACACTCAATAGGGAAATAAGGAGAAGAATAACAAAGCTTAGTAAACGGTAAAACTGCTTGCACTACAAACCAGTTTGTTCATAATTAAGGTAATAGATTAAAATAATATGGTAAGACACAAATTTACAATATCAAGCAGCAAAACGATCTCTTTTGTATAGCTAAAATAGCTGGAGACCGGAAGCCAGATCAAAAAGATTTACAAATGGCGGCGCCAGTTCTTTCAGGAAAAAAGGTGGATAGACTAGCCTATATGACATGTTATTACCAGATATGACAGCGCTAATGCTACACGTATCGTCGTGGATGAGTAGCTGAGGATCTTTTCAGCAAGCCGACGCACAAACTGCCGCAAAATAAACTGAAAGTAAGTTGCAGAAGCTCAACACACAATCATCATTGAAAGTAGCGAGACTAAGTTATCTTTCAAGTGCTGATGCCGTGCTCTCTCCTCTCTCCTTTGATCTTGAAATGCAGCGCATATCTGTTGTTGTTGACGTGAACTCCGTTAAATTTGCTTATAGCGTGGGAATTGTAGATCGGATATATATCCGTTTTGCGGACACACATTTATGTGGGCAAGTCTAAATGGAACAGTTTTAAAAAATTAGGTTAATATCCACATGAATATAATATCCAGGGTAATATCCAGTTGTTTAAAGGAGAAGTCCAATTCCAAAACAAAGATTCACATATAATGTACTCACCGCCTTGTCATCCAAGATGTTTGTCTTTCCTTCTTCAGTCGTAAAGAAATTATGTTTTTTGAGGAAAACATTTCTGCATTTTTTTCCCATATAACAGACTGATACAGTGCCCCGATTTTGAACTTCCAAAATGTAGTTTAAATGCGGTTTCAAACTATCCCAAATGCGGTTGTAAACGATCCCAGTCAAGGAAGAAGGGTTTTATCCAGCGAAACGATCAGTTATTTTCATAAAAATAATACAATTTATATACTTTTTAATCTCAAACGCTCGTCTTGCCCTTCTCTCCCTGAACTCTGTGTATTCTGAGTCAAGACAGTTAGGGTATGTGGAAAAACTCCAATCATATTTTCTCCCTCAACTTCAAAAATCATTTCAAAATCATCCTACATCACTGCAGAAGTACCGACCCAGTCTTTGCAAAGTGAACATGCAAAGAAGATCAAACACCCTTAACCTAAAAGGTAAAACAGCGATATAGGACGATTTCTAAGTTGAGAGAGAACATGAGATGAGAGTTTTTTGGGAGTAAAACAAAACGAGCGTTTGGCATAAAAAGTATATAAATTGTATTATTTTTATTCAAATAACAGATCGTTCGCTAGATAAGACCCTTCTTTCTTGGTTGGGATCGTTTACAACCGCATTTGGGATCGTTTGAAGCCGCATCTAAACTGCATTTTAAAAGTTCAGAATCGGGGCACCATATCAGTCCATTATATGGAGAAAAACGCAGAAATGTTTTCCTCAAAAAACATAATTTCTTTCCGACTGAAGAAAGATAGACACGAACATTGTGAATGACAAGAGGGTGAGAAATTATTTGTAAATTGTTGTTCTGGAAGTGGACTTCTCCTTTAAAGGTGGTTTTCACCTGGCCTCCTAGTCTGACCAGTGTCTAAAACCCCTCTAAAACCAGTGTATAAATCAGCTTGGCCAGATTGGGACAACAAAGAAGACCAGAAAACCATCTTAGACTGGTTTAAGAATAATTAGACCGTGTTTAAACCATTTTTATACTTTATACTCATATACTGTATTTAACGCATTTTTGCCACTTTTGCAGCCCCTTTTATTTTAAGGACACATCGGCCAGGATATTCCTCTAAACAGTAGAAAGAAAGTCAAACAAGTTTGGAACGACATGAAGGGTGAGTAGATAATGGCTTTGCTCTGCACACTTTAAATGTGCTCTTGAAGCTGAGATCCAGGTGAATGCTACCTGTGAGCCAAAAACAGCAGCCGGTTTTTGTGCCGTGCATCATTGATTAAAGGTTCTGTGTGTTTATAATGGTGCATCAAGTTGTAGAATGAATAAAACAAGTCCCAAGACCTGAGGCTATAACAAAGTCATGAAAATTCACTAGATTCTCCTCAGATTGACCCACTTAAGCACAACTGCTTGTGCTTGGTCGCCAAACTACTGAGAAAATGTTGTAAATATTTGCTTCATCTTTGCACAAATAATTGAATTCACGTTGTTTCAATATCCCAGATAAAAGTTTGATGTTTGAAGACCTTTCTGCTGCATGTGGGTTATGTTAAGTTTTTAAAAACCGTTTTTATTAACCTTTTGCACATTGCATTTAGCTATTCTGGTTTGTTAAGCTGGAGACTAGATATCTACTTGACTTCCTGAGAACACATGCAATCAATTAGAAGAAACAACACCTCCTTGTATTCTTCCCCTTTATCTGTTCTTCATTCACTTTGTTGGAATATTCCATGACCTTCTGTTTTCCTCTGTCCTCCCCTACAGCAGAGAGGAAATGGTTGTGTCCAGTGCCAGAGTTCTCAGGTTTTCTTTATAAAAGTATCATATCGGTATAAAAATTTCCACTCCGTTTCACCCAATTTCCACTTTTCACAGTTCTATCAAACCATAAAAAATTAACATCAAATCGCATTTGAGATGCTGTAGTAATCACAGCGTCGCAACTTCTAATAATTATACTAAACCATAACTGTAAAAACTTTGGGGTCACAAAGATTTTGAATGCATTTGCATGTAAAGACTTTTACATTGTCACAAAAAAAGAGACTGTACTATTGATTTTTCTATTCAGCAAAGAGTCACCAAAAAAACTGAGCAGCACAGCTGTTTTCAACACTGATAATAATAAGAAATGTTTCAAAACAGCATATTAGGATGATTTCTGGAGGAGACTGGAGTAATGATGCTGAAAATTTAGCTTTGCATCAGAGGAATTAAATTACATTTAAAATATATTCAAATAGGAAATTCTTGTTTTAAATTATAATATTTTAGAATGTTTTTTTTTAAATCGTAAAAATCTTACTGACCTCAAACTTTTGAACGGTGGTGTATTTGTCACTGAATATTTGCTACGTGATAAATATACCCACATAGGGAATTTGCAGTTTGTTCCATATTTTCTGCACTTGTTGTAAGCAAACATGGATTTAATTATATGTTAAAATGTGTTAAAAGAAGAGAGTTGCACACTATTATTATTACTAATTATAAGCATTTTAAATGTAAATCCAGCTAATAACTGCCATCTAAGGATCAAGGAAGTTTGTGAGTGATAGGCATTTGAATTCTCCCAAAATTTTCAAAGTGTTACATGCAGGCCTAGTAATAAATAACCAAATGACAATCATATAATACTGCATAATAAAAGTAAGCTAATTATAATCATTGATAAATACAGTAGCAGCGTAGATGCATTAATGTGGTTTGAAGGGTGAATTTTTTTCTCTCTCTCTCTCTCTCTCTTGCTTTCTCTCTCCTACATTCCTGAAATCCTCATCTCTTCTCCTCATCACCATTTACTTTAGGTGATTTTGGGTTTTACTGCCTCGTGTCCTCCTTCTGTGCTGTCATTTCTGGCAGTACAAACGCAGAGCGCTGCCATACTTTCCATAAACTCTATCACTCTTTCTGTCTCTTTCCTTTTCTGTCTCTCTTTCTAACCCGTTAGACTCTTGTGGTCCTCAAATAAAGTTGCTAAAAAAAAGTCTACATTAAATTCCTGCATTGTGTCTGCAAGACAGCACTGTATGGAATTCCCTCATACCTTATTTTTATCCTTTCCCCCACCATATTCTGTTACTAATTCTGCTCAACTCACTTGAGACTGCAGTCAAATGTTGATTTGTTTATAGTTTCAACCTTTACTTTATACTTTGTTAGGTGAGGAATTGGCTGAAGCCATTGCATTGCAAAATCAGCTGAAAATTTTCCTCACCCTTAGCCCATCTAAGATGAAGAAGACTTCATTTCTTCATCAGAACAGATTTGGAGAAATGTAGCATTACATCACTTTCTCACCAATGATTCATTTGCAGTGAATGGGTGCCGTCAGAATGAGAGTCCAAACAGCTGATTAAAACATCACAATAATCCACATGATTCTGGTCCATCAATTAACATCTTGTGAAGTGAAAAGTGGTGTATTTGTAAAAACAAATCTATTATTAAGGCATTTTAACCTAAATCTCTTTCTTCTGGCTAATATACCCAACGTGATCTCATGAGAATTCGTGTGGATTTTACATAAAATGTGGTTATACAAAACGTATGAAATTATTTTCATGCGCTGTATTCCAAGTCTTCAAAATCCCTACGAATGCAAGGAACAGAACCAAATCCGAGCCTTTATTCAGCAACTTCATGTCTATCCTCAGCAACAAGCATAAGCAGCAATACCCGAGTTGACACGCTCGTCAGAAATGACCAAAACGCTTCAAAAATTGCTGCTTCAAGACACTTTACAACAGGTTTTACAGCAGAAAATCGAATGCTCATTGACTCTCGCCTGCTTCGTCACAGATTTAAAAGTTATTTCCCTACATATTTTGGTCTATTGTATTTTTAGGGGTTCAAGTTTATAGCGCCGAAACCCTATTGTAATCGTTAGAATGGTCATGGATCAGCGATCTCCATGTAAAACTGATCGTGCAGACCAAACCATAAGTTGTAGAGACTTGAAACTTGGAGGGATGTAGTACTCACACCACCTACAACGTGACTTAGGCTCGCCCCAGTCGGCCTGACGGAGGGAGCAAAATTACAAAATCTTTCATAACTCTTAAACTGGCAGTTGCAGGGTCAAGTGTCTTAAGCTGTTGGAATCCCTGGCTCATGCCAGACAAAATGCACTCCTGAGATTCAGTTGTGACCATGGCGAAATTTTTTGGTATTTTCCGTTTTTTTGAAAATCGTACTTTTGCAAACTAGTCCTAGGTTTTTCGCCCAATCGGAATCAAAGCAGTGCAGAAGGATTCTCCACAGAGTGAATATCAATAATTATAAAAAAATAAAAAAAAATGTAAAAGTTAAACAGCAAACATGCAGAGCAGAGAGGCTTGGCAGCAAGGCAAGACATTGGTTTAACTTACTAGCTAATGTAACTGTTACATGTTACATATTTTGCTTGCTATCAGAAATGATCTACTCTAGCGTCTCCGTTGTTATTGATTCTAAGTCTACCGGACGTCAAGTTTGGGCCACAAAAGCGCGCATGCGCAGTAATGTTTCTTTACGTTGTTGCTGTTGAAACTGTCTATAAAAGATTTGTAAATATTTGTCTTTTTTTTTTTTTTTAGCTAAAAATATGTGCAAATTGTACGTTTTAATTGTTGTAATATGTCCAAATTGTAGATTTCAGCATCAATAAAAACATACAAAAAATGTATGTTTTGTGCTTATAAACATTACGCACTAATACCTACAATAAGACCAGGCTGAAATGCCAGTCCATGATTCATAATAACGCTTCCTCCAGTGAAAAAGTCCATCTCTTGTTGTCCTCTCACATCAACATCAGCCGACATGTTTGTTTAAAATGGTTTTGGACTGTGTTTGCTTTTTAAACAGTGCTTGATCTGTGCATATTTCTCTCCTGATTCAGACGAGATGACTTTTTCACTAGAGAAAGCAATATTATGGATAGAGTTCTTGCATTTATTTGAAGTTAAAGCGGTTTTAATGATGGATTTGTTTTTACATAGTTTTTTGCTTCACAAGACATTTAACTGATGGATGAGAGTCGTGTAGATCACTTGTGAATTATTGTAATGTTTTAATCAGCTTTTTGGACGGCACCCATTCTCTTCAAAGGATCTATTGCTGAGCAAGTCATATAATGCTACATTTCTCTAAATCTGTTCTCATGAAGAAACATTCTAGTCTACATCTTACATATCCTGAGGTTGAGTACATTTTGTACAACTGTTCCTTTAAGGCAACAGTAAGACTTACTCTCAAAGGACTTTTTTACTTCTCGCAGATGATAGCAAGAGCAGTTGTTGTGCGTTGATAATTCAGGTTTGGCCACTGAACCTAAACTGTTGGAATTAATCTAGCAATCTTATAATATTTTATACATTTTCTAACAGGACAGAGGGAGATGGAAAGAAACTAAGAGAAGAGAAAGAAAAAAAAATCAAGAGCCAAAGACGAGAAGCCTCGCCTAAACCTAAAACACATAATCAGTCCAAGGCAAAGGAGATTAAATTATACCAAAGTAAAACAGAATCCTGCTTCCACTCTTTCAAGCTGTTTTGGTAAATTACATGTCTCTTTCTCTCGTCTCTCTCTCTCTCTGTAGGTCGTCCTTTAACCCTCCTAACCTCGTTCTCGTCTGGTGTGTGATGTGAGCAGCCATGGTTGAGCAATAATGTACATTAATCAAAAGCTCATGCCACATTGATTTTGATATTCTCAGTCTTTTTTTATAGACACAAGGACCGCACAGATTGCCATAGTTTGAATATCTCTGGAGTAGCAGCTTCCCTTCTCAGTGAACGGTGAGTTGCACAGAAGACGCCCCCCTGCTTTGTTTCTTTCAGCTTGGACGGCTCTCACATACACACACACACGTGGCTTCATAACGCTTTGCAGCCTCCAGCGTGCCCAATCATTAGAGCTGTCTGTGTTTGTGTTGAGAGCTGGCATAACAAGCATCCGGAGCATTTGTCAGGGAGGGCAGGTAGGACTACGCTAAGTGATATCAGGTGGACGGCATTGAGAACGGCTGGTCTCGGTTAAATGGAAGCAGCAGGAATCGAACCTGGAGGCGAAGCTCCTATCAGCAGCTTCTTGAAATCCTCCTTTCGTTCGTTTTCAATCCCTATAAGACCTCTGTCAGCAGATGCCCACGGAGACGTGGCCTTGTCTCCTCCTCGAACCACAGCGCTGTTCTTCTCGAACCAACACAAATAATCATGGAGGGGAAGTCAAATTTATCCCAAACACTGGACGGCGAGTAGTTTTTACTGCTGAGGGTGGACAGACTCCCGGTTTCCTCAACTACTGTCCTTCCCTGAGCTATAAAACAGTGCAAATAACATTGAAAGGTCAATAAAAACTCAAAAGTACTTGTACTATTATTGATCCGACTTCATGTGGAAACAAAAATATGTGGTGCAAGCATAGAGAAGTATTAGTGAGTCATTGCTATGTATTATTTTTATGCCCCCATAATATATTAAGGCCTGGTTTCACAGACAGGGCTTAGACGAAGCCAGGATTAGGCCATAGATCAATTAGGACATTGAAGTATAAACATTTCTATAAACATGCTTAGAAAAAACATTACTGGTGTGCATCTTGAGACAAAACAAAGGCACTGATATATTTTAAGATCAGTCAGTGCAAGTTTCTTTCAGTTGAAACAGCTCAGACTTACATTTTA